>PNEQ01050865.1:0-18010 GCA_003012365.1 Medauroidea extradentata
GTGTTAGCGCAGCAACAACAGGCTCTCTGATCATCGAATCACGAGAGCGTAGCAAGACAATTGAAGCGAACAAATAATTATAGATATCTTAAGGGGATTAGCAAGCTTTACGTCTCGTTGACAGCGGGGTCGTTAGAAATGTTAATACGCAACTCGACGTGTTAGCGCAGCAACAACAGGCTCTCTGATCATCGAATCACGAGAGTGTAGCAAGACAATTGAAGCGAACAAATAATTATAGATATCTTAAGGGGATTAGCAAGCTTTACGTCTCGTTGACAGCGGGGTCGTTAGAGATGTTAATACGCAACTCGACGTGTTAGCGCAGCAACAACAGGCTCTCTGATCATCGAATCACGAGAGCGTAGCAAGACAATTAAAGCGAACAAATAATTATAGATATCTTAAGGGGATTAGCAAGCTTTACGTCTCGTTGACAGCGGGGTCGTTAGAGATGTTAATACGCAACTCGACAATGACAGATACTTTGAGAGGAATCAGTCGTGGACCAAACTCTTAGTTTGTGGACCTGGAGCGAGAGATGTGTTGTAGCGTGGTGCGAAAAAAATTTTTTCTAGTATAACTACTAAACATGATTCCAATGTGTTTACTTCCGAAAAGAAGACACGCTTGAAACTGTGTCCCTATGATTTTAAAAATGCCGTCCGCTAGTTAAAAACATGATTTCCAAGCTCCTCAAAAGTACCAAGAATGGCTTATGCACGCGTTGCTGTAGCTGAGAAAATATATAATGTAATCGGAAAATTAAATCGTAGAAACCTGCATTAGACTTTATCTCGTACTTTCCACAAATAATAGGGTCATAGCTTGAAGTCCCGTTGAAAACTGTTTCTACGAGAACGCTGTACGCTAGTTTAGTCCTTCGCTCCTACGTGTTATATTCGACTTATCGCCATCCGTGTTTCCGTGCCTTGAATGTAATGGAAGCTAGCGTCCACTAACTGCCGCCCCAGCACTCGCCTGGAGCGATTCCAGGAAACCATGGAAAACACTGGAACCAGGGTGGCGGAACAGGAAATTTAACCTGGTCTACCTAAATGACAGCCCAACATGTTTCTATGGCACAATTTGACTGAAAAAGGTTGCTAGTGTGATGCGTTTCTGATGTAATACTTATGCTGCCGTAATTTTGTAACCGATAGTTAGACTTAGTCCATGACATTACGCTAGGAGTCATTAAGGCAGAATATTTTATCTGTAAGATTGCGAACATTTTTAACGCTCTTAATGGTTCTCTACATTGATTTCCAATTCCTGCAAACTTCCACACAAACTTATTTAGGGTCATTTTTGTACTGCACACTCGTAATACCCTTCGCAATTAAAAACTCTGGAAGCGAAATTCCGATCTTAATTCACAAATGTTTAGAGCGAGTGAGAAATGTATTTACTCAGTCTGTTTTGTATTGAATACGTATGTTTTCAAATGCATTATAAGTTAAAAATAAAACGATCACAATCCTAATAAAATGTATTTTGGCCTAATTTGTAGTATAACATTATTTTACAGTTTTCGTCTCGAATAAAGCATTTCTAACGCCGCATTTTTTTTTATCCCGGTACACGAAATCAATCTAAAGAAATGCCCCACGCTGGGAAATACAGCAAAGTCAACATTTTAGGAGTGCCCTTTTAACCTATGCTGATTTTCCCACATAAATAAACGTTACAAATTTTGTAAGTGTTAATGTTCTACGATACGTTGTGTAAAACATTTTACGTCTAAAACTAAATTCATTATGATCACAAAAAAAAGTTAACTTCAGATAAGTCAGAATGGGGGTGATACCTACTTTTTAATTTTATTACTATTTAAAAGTACGTTTAATTTAATGAATAACGGTACCACACTTTCTTCATTTGCGTCCGTATTACTGCAAAAATTGTAAATAAAGAGAGTATTTATTTTAGCTCAGCAAAAACAGGTGCGGCCATGTTGATGTCCCTGTGACGTCATTGGACTTGTTATTGCAGGTATGTTTATTCTTAACTCTGCAGCAACTTACGTTTAGTTTCGTGAAATCGCATTAAATTCTTTCGTGTGCGATAAGAATGGGTATGGATGAGACTCCGAATAGTAATAAGTGTCTACAGTAGCTCCTCTTTGCAAAAATACAATATTTACTACAGCGCCGTGTGACAATACAAGACGAACTGCGTGGTAAAAAAAAAATTAACCTGAAACAGTCTGAGATTAGCGAGAAAAGTATAGTTTATGTAAGCAGTGGTTGTTTCCGCATATTGTGTACCATATGGCACGGTAAGCACATAAAAAATAAGTTCTTTTAAGTTAAAAAGTTACGACCAAATCTCGACATCTGTTCAATTTAGTGTGTTTTTGCTGTTCCACTGAGTGGCTGCCCCGCCAGAAAACGGCTTAGCCTAAAGGCGAGTTCAGGGCACCTGTGATTGGCCGATAATTTGAGTGGTGGGCGGGGTTTTGAGAAATGTGACAATGGATGGCAGCACTGTTACTGTAGGTTTCGCGATCGCTTACACGTAACTTAATAATAATTGTGAAGAAAAAAATATTTTAAGTAGATAAATTAATGTTATATTATTTTCCCAACTTTCAGAATCAGAACGGATGGATCTCTAGTCTGTAAGAGCCAGGAGGTTTCCTTAAACACATTCAAACTGTTAACTCGGTAGGTTACTTTTTGGATGCATGCGAGCTACATACGATTGATTTTAAAACCAGATTAATTATTCTTAAGCGGATTTGACACAATAAATTGGATTTGTAGTACGTTATCATCACTACGGAATTTAAATAAAACCGACCGAAACTCAAACCTACCACTAAAACGTCACAGTGTGCAAAGGCTACCTTGCTGTCTTCACTCTTCTGAACTCAGTACCAGCAAAATCGTCGTTATTAACTAAGAAAATCTTCAACTGTAATGGTACATGCATTGACAACGAGCAAATATTTTGCAAGTTAGCTTTTAAGTAACCGTGTCCATTAAATTTTCCAAGTTATTAAGTCAGTGGAAGATTACAAAACATAACTATAATGCCTTGCGGGCGGGCCGCCAATGAAAACAACTGTCCAACTTCGTCATACGCACGTTAGTCAATAAGAACGTGTTTTCAATGTTTACGGCGGCGTTTGAAAATATGGCATTTTCCAAGCTCAATAACTTGAAAATTAAAAAACGCATGGAATTATTACTTTATGTGATTGCATTTGGTGCGAAAATATTTCGGAAGAATCGTGTAAATATTAAATTTTTTTCCTAGGCACTACTACCCCAATTGCAACTTACAAGAAACAGAAAAATTAAATTCAACCCTCACAAAAATAATGTTCTGGAAGTACGTCACAACACGAAGACCTGCCATACTTCTAGTATGTGGTCCGCACTATACGAAAACCCAGATATTTGGTAAGAATCCATTCCGATGGTCAACACATCAAATAACTAACCGCACGTAGATGCGATGGAGCACATAATGCATGTAGTTTGTTCTTCAAACACGTATAATGGCATGCTGGAGTGTTTGTAAAAATGTAAAAGCTCAATCATCTGGATTTCTAAAGTTCACCAAGGATTTTCTCTGGCCGATGTCACGACGTCGAAGGCCTGAGTTTGAAATTCTACAGAATATTTGCTTTTATTACTGACTCAATTCCTATTTCTATTTTTAAAAAATTGCAAAAGCGAGAACAATCACAAAATAAATATTTGGGGACAGGGTTCCTGAGGCAATCCTTCGTTGTAACTACAATAATTTTTCTTGTGAAACGTCACAATTTAAGTATGTATTTTCACGAAGCATTTCTTTAGCAATTTGTTTTGAAGGAATTTCTTTTAAGAACACATCTTTGCACACTGTCCCGCTGACTGAAATTGCCCACGTAGATGAAATGACGCAGTGTGAAGCACTACATTGACAGCTTGTCAACCACAGAAGGGAGTCTTCACAGATGACGTGGGGATGAGATGTGAAGAAGGTCGCATGTGGTGACAGATGGTCGAGACAAGTACAGGAGACGGTGACTGGCGGACATGACCCCAGGGCTGCCACCGACTGCAGTTGAATGGACCCGTTGCCATGGAGACAGTGCCGTGTGCCCGCACAGCGGGACGCACCGCGACCACGCAGTCTTGCGTCACACGGCAGATCCTAAGCTCGACGGGATATCCACGCTACTGTCACCTGCAGCGCCCCGGGATGTAGCTCGCAATCGCCCTTTCTCCTGCAGTTACACTCTCATCTTGTCCTTGGATCTCTCGCACTCATGTTAGAATCCGAATGCAATGTGTATACACTGAAAATTCCTTATAACTCTTTCTCACATGCATTAAAGGCAATTCAAAAACGCCGAGGTGGACGAAATAAAAAATCAAGATTTGATAAACGTGGCTCGATTATGGTTCATGATGGAAACATATTTAGATAATCTGAGCATCATCGTGGTATTCCCAACTATTATACATTTCTCCGAAAAAAATTCTATCACGCTTTTCTTTAAGCATGTATGATGAAAAAAAAAACATTACAGGCATCTATTTAAACAATAAACATATCAACTCGAAAAAACTTTCATTACAAACATACGGATACCTCTCAACCAAAGGGAAAACCTGTTTTAATCCTGTAATAACCGCAAAACAACGACCTACAAGGGCTATTATCTATAACATCAACTCTTGCACAACATCCATTAAATCATAACAAGGCAGTTGAAGGCAGTATCTCTGAACAATGTATCTGAATAACTTACAACAATGCTTCTAAGAGCTGTATTTTAGAATCATAGTTAGAATTTTAGCAACAACTGACATAGTATTGTCGTGCCTCACAAATGGCAAATTTTCTGCTTCGTCAGAACATGTAAGTTAATACGTTAATGTAATTAATTAATTTTTAACGTAGTAAGTCAAAAGGTTATTTAAAATTACGTTTGATGTTAGAACTAAGTAAGTTAATTCAACTAACAGTATGGTTTTATTGAACGTATAAATTAAAAACGATACGCTGCATTAACGAGGAATGCTCGCATAAACCTTCGAACCCTAAGCACTTTGCAGTTATCTTCAACTACAGATAATTTTTTAAAGTATATGTTTGTAATAATACTACCTACGGTCATGTAGAAAAATTCATATTCCTCGCTTCAGAACGAAAACATGTACTTTGGCTTAAAACGCCAAGAATAAAACTTTAAGAAAGTAACTAAACCTAGACCTAGCAATCCCTACCAAACAAACACTTGATTTTTTGCCTAAGGCCCGCATAAATGATTCTGGCATACATATTATGTACCACAATAGAAGGATGTTTAAGCTTTCTTGTCAACATTTCCGAAATTTTTTCGTCATCTTGATCAGTAATTATACATTGAAATACGTTACTGCGGTAGGCTATCAGTAAACACTGTCGTGCTTAGTGATAAGAAAATGTCGATACTTAATATTATGCACATTTACATGTCTTAGTCCTCTGGTATTGCAGCTTAAGTTCTACACTGGTAATATAAAATGTTTTTACCTACGCCCCTACAAAATATTCACGTGGCAGACGTAATTTCAATAACCCAAATAAACAATGCCTTTGTACACGCAATTTCACAACCGCAAATTGATTCGCCAAAAAGTATACCTTCTCGCCTGAAAATAAATTGCTTATCGAACTAGTGGAAAATCTGAATGCAGAATTCATTAAGAATATAAACATGGTACTGTTCATATACAAAAATATACGTGTGTTTTTTCCAATGCTACATAGAGGGTAACATATACATGTTTCCATTTAATTTCTGTTTAGTTCAACTGACTGTACACAACAGCACGGTTTCTTAAAATCGTAAAACACTTGAATAACACAAAAAAATTATATGAAAGTAGAGCAAAGTATCGCACATCTCCAGTTACAAAATAAGAAATGTTCTTATTAATCACAAACTTTTGCAGCAACTTTATTAAGAATGTAATATTTAAACTGGTTTATGTACTACACTGCAGGAATTGTGTATTACTTGTGATTATTATAACATACACAAGCATTTATTTATAATTATTCGCGAGTATTAGTGTTAACAATAAAAACTCTTATATAATGAAAGACGTTACGTTACCAACTGGTTGAAACAGTTATTTAATCTTTTTTTATGACAGATTTATAAACGTTTACCTGCGATTCACATTGTACAATGAGCCGTACAGCAAAGAACACTTGTTTCCAGAGGTTCCTTTTGTTCACAATTTAGAAATCAGTAAATTAAAGAAAAGCCCCATTTCACCGCTTGCACAGTAAAAACACTTTCGTTGCCACAACAAAATGTTTCTTTAAATATAGCCCACTGCAAAAATAATTTGTTGCAAAAAAAATTTTTTGTTTAAAAGGTACAGTACCGGTAACAAAAATTTGCTTTTGTTAAGGCCTCGCTCTTAAGTTTTGCAGTGGTTACGAAAATATTTAACGCAAATTAATACATACATTTTTTACAGCTTTAAGACCTATATATCATAGTTTGTATCTAAATTTTTCTGTTGCAACACACCAGACGGATTTTTAGATTTGTGCCCCTGAAATATCACTTACTTTGTGGTCAAAATAATCCAAAATGAAGCAAAATAATTTTTTTTCTAACAAACGGCACATTATTTTAAAAAACCGCTCTGGCAAAATTGTGTATCGTATGACTGTAAACAATCTCAATTTTTTTTCAAAGCATTTGGTTAAATATTCCTGTTATTTGCAATTGTTTGAAATAAATGAAGGAACATGGCCTTAAGCTAATTTATTTGAAATATTTGTGGTAAAGATAATTGTGGTGTTTTTAACATAAGCGTTATGTTATTTAAAAAAAATTAATATCATAGTTACAAATAAACATAATACTTCTTGTAAAGAAACAATTTAAAACAAATTGTGACACAAAACATAAGTTTTCCACATTTGCTTTGCAGTAAGACAAACTTAATTTACCACGGATCAAATATACTTGCGACAAAGTTACTTAGCAGTGGATCATATTTTAAAAATTGAAAGTTGTTGTGGCAACGTAAGTATTTTTACCGTGTGTAATGACCGGGTCAAGAAGGCTCAGGCAGTCGTGGAGAGGCAGATTATTGTGCGAGGTCGTGGGCTACGACGCAGTCTGGCTGAAATACCAGGCACCGAGGGAACTGGCATTTCAAAGGCATTACACAACCAGTTCTAATTCATCGTTCGCCGGTCTTCATCCCTGTCGTTCCGCCACGCGAGACGCGAAGCTAAGCTCCAGCGATACCCAGCCACTCTCATTTCAGTGGGAAGCCAGACACACGTCGCACCCACGTGAGATTGGCGAGGAGGCCGGAGCAAGGTCGGTTTAAATTAATTACAGCTGCTCTTTCCCTGCGACCGCCCACCGTTCTTCTCGTCTTATCTCATCCCTCTCTCTCCCATACACATTAGCATGGCACCCTGTCCCATCTTGTAACATCGGACTCAACGCTAACAAGACTGCTAGCTAGGGTCCAAGATTCATGGCGTGGTAATAATTAGCATTCCCAACGTGATTCGTGATTTAACACGGGGTTCCACGACTGCTCTTTTTATCTCACCTGTCATCCGTAGACCGTTATTATATTAAACTTTCATCGGCTATTTGGTGAACATTTAAATTATTCACTGTAAAAATAACGCAAACTTCAATTTTATGTAATATGATCTTTGAAAGAACTGTGCAATGGGACTGCATGACTGGATTTATTTGCTTGGACATACTCCATTGCGAAATAAATGACTGTCAAAAGAAAACTGAAAGTAAAAGTAAGACAAGAAAACATAAATAAGCAGAGTATGCTTTAGTCATCAGGATACATAAACAACATGAAATTCCAATACTGGAGTCTGGTCAGATAAAACAAGGAACAAACAAGGAACAAACAGAAAATGAAAGAAATAACAAAATTATAAAAAAGAAACCTAAGTTGACATGCGTCACAATGATGAGATGAAACAAAACACAAACAGAAATACAGCAAACGACACAACGATGAGACTAAACAAAACACAAAGATGTCGGACACAAACAGAAAAAACAACAAACAACACAAACAATGAGACGAAACAAAACACAGTAGTTTTCCAAACAGTCAGTATTAACGACGTTTCGGGAACTGGAATCTGTTCCCGTCATCAGGTAGACACACAGGGTTCAGGAACACGAGTGCGACTGATGTTTCGTCTCATCGTTGTGTCGCATGCCAACTTAAGTTTCTTTTTTATAATTTTGTTATTTCTTTTATTTTCTGTTTGTTGCTTGTTTTATCAGACCAGACTCCAGTTTTGGAATTTCATTTTGTGTATGTATCCTGATGACTGAAGCATACTCTGCTTATTTATGTTTTCTTGTCTTATTTTTACTTTCAGTTTTCTTTTGACAGTCATTTATTTCGCAATGGAGTATGTCCAAGCAAATAAATCCAGTCATTATGCAATGTTTTACTGTGGCTACATATTTTTCCCCATCGTGCGGAAACAACCCGGCAATGTGTCCTTCGTGGATGTCATTACAAGAAAAGTAATAAAAAAAACCTTTCCTTTATTTCAAGAAAGAAATGTTACAAATAAAATAATTCACTAAGGTTTTTTTCATTTCGAACTATCTCAGTACTATATTCATAATAGTTATTATTTTAAAGAATTATAGAGCCGTACACATGGCCTTCATAATAAAGGTTGCGAGTATAAGTCACAGATAAAGTACCCAAACTTCAGAACCCTGTCTCCAATGAGGAGACTCGACTCGCACAAGTAACGGAGTCGGGACGTAGTGTTTTCTCGAGTCACTCTCGTTTCTTCATGTTCATTTTACACGTCCTCACTGATGTTTCACACTCCAGATGTGTCCTCAGCTTCCCCTTTTCTCAACAAGCAAACCACCTAGCAGTTTGAGATAACCTGCACATGTTTAACTACCGGGAAAAAGATGCCAATATTACATAACACGCACTTCAAAATTGTTTATTATTTTAGATCCACGTATGTACTGAAGCAATATTCATTTGTCTGTCTATTGTAATAGTTTCTTCCAGTGCTATGACGTTATATCAGGAGTGTATTTATTATTTATCACCAACAAACCCATGCCACAAATTCAGTTCGAAATAAAATAGTCATTACAAGAGTAATTTAAAAATTAAGTCAGGCAAAACCCTGGACAAATACACACAACTGAGAACCATACATTTATTGATACGTTTTTTTACAAAGGTCCTTTAAAAATGCGACATTTAGAAGCTGCTAAAGTTACAGAAGTTTGTCTTTGAAATTGTACAGATACCAAAAGACATACATCGTTCTGCAAAATTGTCAGCTGCAAGTTACATTTCTAAATATTTTTCAAACCGTATGTGAAAAATTACCACCTTAAGATAACCATAAAGCTATAAATATAAGTATAAATTTAAAACACTCATGAACACACTACCTTGCGAACAGACTCAGCCTAGTAAAAGTAAGTGTTGGAAAACCTTTGAGATTGCGAAAACTTATAGCCTATGTCTAGGAATTTCGCAGCATTTTGGTATATGCTACTTTTCAAAATTTATTTTATCAATGTCAATTGCACGACGAGACGTTGAATCACACAATAGATGCTTAGCGTGAACACTTTTTTAGTGTTTCTTTCGCTGTCTAGAAAATGAAATCAATCCAACACATTCACAACGCTATGCTACGTGAAGAGAAAGAGGGGAAAATAATTAAAAATCACGTTAACTATTTTATTAACTTTCCATCACTGAGTTTACCGATGAAACAGACCATAAAAAAAGGTTCTCTGAACCATTCAAGTTTCTGCAAACCAGTGAGGATTGCTTTGCTGGAATAACTCACGTCAAGGGGTTCTATTTTTTAGAGAATATCAGTAAATTCCGTCTAGACTTGATATTAATTGTATGTACTTATTTGTCAGTCAAAATAAAATATTTAAAACCACTTCTTGTCCGAAATTTTATGCTGAAATATCATAGATTTTGCTTAAAAAAATAATTTTAAAATAATACCCTGCGTTTTGTATTAAGGCTAAAACAAGGCAAAATTTGAGGCTTAGTCCTAGAATAATCCAAAAGGCGGCCTAACCCACAGTTGTAGGCTTGTAAGTCATGAAAGAGAAGCAAGCTTGTTTATATCCCAAACCAAAAAAAAAACGTACATTGAAACCAGGTTCTGCCCATAATAAATGCCACCCGCGCTGCTCGCCGCAATACATAAATACTTCCAAAGCACCAATAGCTCAGGATACCGCGGTGGCCGAATGTTCAGACAATTTGCCTCCCACCAAGACGATCCGGGTTCGATACTCTGCGTGGTCTTTCCCCGGACTTTCGCATGTGGGAATCGTGCCGGACGATGCCGTTGGTCGGCGGGTTTTCTTGGGAATCTCCCGTTTCCCCCACCCCTTCATTCCGGCGCCGCTCCACACGCACCTCATGTCACCTCTCACCAGCGCTAAAGACCTCGATGTTAGGCGCTGACCAAAATTCCTCACTCGCTCTCACTCACTCACCAACAGCTCGGCGCAAAGGAGTCGAATGCCACTTGACGCAATTTAACCAGAAACTGGTTTTACAAAACGTTTTGCCATTTTGTCTACTATAACGTTACTTGGACAACGGCTGACCCGCTGATAGCATTGCCAGTGCATGGCCATAAGAAAACTACTTAGGTGAAAAACAATTTTAAGTGGGAAGTCAGTTCATGAGTGTTGAGTATGTAATGCGGAGCATTCAGAACTCGTCCCGTCTGAAAATAATGTTCAAGGTTCACTTAACTGAAACTCTACTGTTTTAAGTGGATGGTTACGTTCGTAAAGTAATCCGAGGGACGGTTAACAGCTTACATTACACTCCGGCCGACCAACTACTGCATGATATAAAAGATTTGGGATACAGTAAGCACACACAAAAGCCGTGCCAAAGTTCTAATTTCAGATTATTTGTATCTTTCCGCGCGTAACTGCTAACCTCTCTGGACACATCACTTGAAGTTTGCGCTTGTAAGATAAACTATGCAGCCAGTGGAAATCTATACAGTTTGGTAAAAAAAAAAAAAAAAGCTTATTAAATATATAAAATACAATTATGTCGATTTCAGTTGAAATTTGGTTCACTATTGTTTTATTTAAATAGAATAATACATGGAACTGTATTGGGTAATTTTACTGCCAACCATACAAGCAGCAAGGTAACTATACTTAATGTTTAATTACATGCTGAAACGGCTAGTGATATTTTTCAAAGGTAAAATTTTTAGTGCTCACTTTAACCCGAAAGGCCTACAGTAAGCTATATTTTTAAATAGCAGTTTTCAATACACGTAATATAATGGATTGTTAAAAAAATATTGACATAATTAGAATGAGGAATAATTTTATGTTCCTCAGAACTCGCTCCCAGTATAGTAAACTTACTTTATTATTGACACTTCCAACTGCATTTAATCTGCTTGCAACCACACAATTGCGTGCGGTGCTAGGCATTATGCGATTCACCTCCGCTGTGCAAATTGCCTACCAGCCATTCGCAGGCGCAGAGATACAATTGGAAACGTGGTCACATCAAGCTGTGTCGCAAAATGCAAATTCCTAGCGCTCTGCGTAAACTAATTATGCGAGTTCACACAAACACGGAGCAGCGAAAGCCAGGTACGAAACTGATTGAATTTTCCCGGTTCAACAATGACACAACCCACAACGAATCGAAGTTAATTTTCGGTGCTGGCAGTTAATTCCAATGGATCTCATACAAAGTATTGTCCATACACGGGAAAACCGATACTGATGTAAAAACACGTAGATAGTTCCACGACAACTTTGCAGAGACAACATAAACGAAATAAAATATTTCACATTTGTAAGCAACAAAAAGTGCATCACTCGATTCTTATACGAGAAATTATGGAATTCGTATCCCTTGTAAAGGGTTGTACTTTGAATTATGATTGACAATAGTTTGCCGAATTCGAACATTTTTACGCTGATCACTGAAAACAAGTTTTATGGGTAGTTTATGCTAAATAAATTACGTGGTCTATTCCTCAGCAACTGAATTCACGTGTTAAACTACAATTTTATTCGTACATTGTTGTTGGTTATATTGTAGGCTGGGAAAGGCTATCTATAGAGCAAACGAGAAAAGCGTAAATACTAGTTTATCTGAATTATGCGTCATGACGTGTACTTTACCGATTTACCTAAGATAGTCAATTAATAATTGCAATGGGAGCCTGACGAACATCTCTCAGATATTACTAGTTGCTCAACAGACATATCCCCGTCTGATGGTTACAGCGACAAACAAACAAATGAACCAGCTCGACCTGACTTGTGGCAGACAACGACACTACAGAAAGACGCGCTATTATTACAGTCACACTTTAAGGTGGTAGCTATTTATCTGTGGAAAATATAGAAAAAATCTAGAGAGTTGGCGCAAGTGACAATACACATGAATCTAATTTAGGAGATATCGGTTAAGGTAAGTGGGTTTTACGTCTCGTCGACAGCGAGATTATTAGATGAGGAGATCTCGGGCTTGATTCTCTATTTCGTTCTCTCTAACACTCCAGGCGAATGCTAGGACGGTTCTGAACCACAGGCAATAGCGGCGAATACTTATAGTGTTATCCTTATTTAAACCGCATATTCCGTATTTAATGACCACACTGTCAAACAGGCGTGAAGAGAGGCCGGCATTTATCACATTAAATAAATTAAATACGCATCTAAAATTCAGTGTTTTAGATTGTTTATAGAAAACATAATATTTTAATTATATGATGTGTGTTTTAAAAGTATCTGTACATGTTCGTTAAACGTTTTTTTATTTTTAATGCACTGAAATTAGGAACAGGCTTACAAGTTTAATATAAAAAAGCTGCGAACATATTTTTTATTTATCATCAGCTTACTGAAGTTGTAAAAAAGTAGCAAAATTTGTACAATTAACGATCAGTGCAGCATCCGCGTAGGAAGCAGTTCACGCCGTCTCGTCGGAAATTCTAGTGTAGTTTAAAACTTGGAAATACATGTGCTTTGGCTATGTGATGCAGTTCGACTGTTGCTCTGTCAAATGGTTTCTATAAACAATACAAAGAGTGTGTTAACCCATCCACACAAGGGTATCCTTTATAGAAAAAGAAGTACTTCCTTGTTTAAAGAGAAAAATATTTTTAACTATACAGCTCTACAAAGAGATTTTGGCAAACGGGTTTTACAAGGAAGTTCGCAAGTGAATACAAAAATTACTTCGTGTTGTGATTTTTACCACACAAACTTTAGAGATGCAATAGTTGGAGATCAGACTCCTTGCCGTCCTTCTTTACAATCCAGCGGGTCTATTATGACCGCGTCGCAAAGCAGTTTTGCGATCGTTAGCCACGCTAAACATGACTTTGCGATGGGAGCGATTACAACTCTCTCTCAATTTGCGACTGTGAACTGTCCACGTGACGCACACATATCGCAAAGCCTTCGCAAAGTCTGTCGCAAACTAGCATGCCGTCTCGACGGCTCGCTACAACCCGCAAACTGGATTTCTAAGATAAAATAGCGGAAATTTTCCTTAAGTTGCCGTAACCTCTCATATTTAAACAACTGTAATTCAATTAATTGGCTTATAAACAGTCCGATACATATGTTACATCAATATGTACGCTTCGCAAATCAGTTTTACGAATAGAGCGACAGATTATTTACAAAATTACATGACTTCTGTAAAAGAAATGCAGATTTCAAATTGACATGATCATTCGAGTTAGCTGTATTGTTTGACAATTCACATTTTAAAAATGTGAAACTACAAAACTGTCAATTAAGTCATTATTACAGCGTCACTTAAGCGAAAGTATTACTAAAACGGAAATATTGGCTAGCTATAATCAGTGGCGGATTTAAAGGGGGGCGGAGGGGGCGACCCCCCCCCTAAGAACCTGTTGTTTTTTTTTTTTTTTCGTCTGGTAAATTTTTAAAATATATACAGAAGAAGCATTACATTTTTACAAATAAATATTTGTTAATAATATTCATCCACGCAAATAGACTCACAAATGCCTTAACACTCATATAATATGTACATTTTATGTGTACATAACTGCAAAATTCAATATTGCTAAACAACTTTTTCCCTTCTCTCAAGCTCCTTTTTACGTAAGCGAGATTCGTTCTTGCTCGAAAAGCGCTGTGTGCTGTGCTGAAGTGAGGATATAGTTCCTGTTTTTCCTCTTGTGTGAATTCCCTTGTGACCCTTTCTCAGCAGGAGGGTGTGTGTGTCAGGTCGAAGAAAGACTGATCAGATCAAGACCCTGTCATAAATAACGGCCCACAGCCGGGAGTTGTAAAGAAGTGGAAAAAAGGGGGTGGGGGCGGATTACGAACTACGACACCATGTCTTCACATACTCTCAATCACTAGTGTGCTGTGAATGAGTGATGGTTTCAACTATATTTGTTATGAAGTGTTTTACGTTATGTTTTAATACTGAATACTAACTAGGAAGATAGAGGAAATAACCTTTTTACATATTTTTAGTAAACTGCATAAATGTGAAGCAACAGGAGACGGCGATGCTGATACTGCGACACAGGTTCGTTTTTATTAGGTTCTTTATATAGTGAAAGAAGTTTAAATTCGTTATAGTGTGAAAAATTCCAAAATTTAATTTGTACGAAATAGCGTTATATATTATCATCTGAAGAACAATATTTTAGCGTGCGTAGTTTTCCCAAAACTGCATGTCGAAGTCAAAATTTCGACGTTACGGGAACATATCTCAGCGAAACCTTAATGAATAACGGTAGTTAAATAATTAACACTGAGATTTAATTAATGTCGCGGGCTGTAACTTACAGTTATAAAAGCACAAAACAACAAGTTTTTGTATTTAAAGAAATCTAATAAAGAAAAGGATTTTTACTAGACTTTCAGAAATGTTTTAAAAATACAACAAATTTTTTTATTCTTGTGTCCACAAATTTGAGCGAATAGCCATTGGATTGGCTCGTGACATCTAATTTCAGTATAAATTTTTTTGATTCAATTAAAGCTGTTGGTTTTCATTGGGTGTATGTTCCCGTGACATGAGGCTTTTGAGTAAGTAAAGAGATTTTGATTAGCACTTAACAGCAAGGTATTTTGGGCTTGTAGGCCTACTTGTGATGGGTGACAAGATATGAGTATGCCGCAGCACCGGAATGAAAGGACGAAGTAACCGGAAGATCCCCGAGAAAATACGTCGACCAGCAGAACCAAATTTATTGCAAAATTTACCAAGTCGCACGTTTTTCAAAAACTAACACAACCAAAAAAGATTCGTCTAAGCAGAATATTAAAATTGTTCTTAATTTGTGACGACCTTAAGTTTTGTGGTGTAAAGTGTGTGGAGTAATAGGAAGTCGGCAAGTTCAGTTTAAACCAGGTAGCAAGCTCTCACTGTCCTCCCGTGGCATGATCGTTATTGTGCAAGGTTTGTCGGTTTTGCACTCATGATTATACGCCCGCTAGTCTGAGCAATACGTAGCTAAATAACGTCGAAGGTTACCATGGCGTCGTCAGCGGTTTGCCGCCCTAACTTGCGACACTTTGGAATACTTCTAAAATAACCGGTCCGAATACCGCAACTCGCAGGCGTCCCGACGCATAAATTGAAAACACCCGCCAGTGTATCCCGACCCGTCGATCTCTTCATTCAACACCGTCTCTGGAAAGGCGTCCGGCGCCTGAACTGACTCCCTGAGTTACCCGCCCGTCGTTATCTGCGTTTCAACGCCGTCTTCCGCGGCTCGAAAACGTCTGTCCAAAAATCTGTCAACAATCTAGCCATGCTCCTGTTTGGCGCCAACTTCCCTGTTCCTTGCCCTGCAGACGTTGATTCAATTGGGCCAATCAGGAGACAGCTTCCGAAAAATGGCCCCACCCCTCGCGGACACTTAACTTCCTACCACTACCATATTTATTACAGAATTATTTAATTTCATTTAGCTGCACTTTGACAAATACCCTACGTGTTTATTTATTCTTAAAATTCCTCACATTCATGTTATTGTAACTATTTAAGATTTGTATCTTAAACACAATAGGCTTGCTTTCCTCCCCTCCCGCCCGCTAGCTTTGGGGGTTATATGAGCGTTAGTGGGGCGAGAAGGCCCAGACGCTTGCACCTGTTGTTTCCACAAAGACAAATAATATACATTTCTGTTTTTCCTATATATAATTCTGTACATAGATAATATCGGCATCCTGACACGATGACTAAGACAATGAATCGTCGCATGACATGTTTATTATTATATCTGTAATTTATTATAATTTCTTATAATTGATGGCTATTACTTCTTATTAATTGGGGTGGTGACCACATGGCACGCCAGAATTTTTTTATGCCAGCACAAAAAAAAATTTACTTTACAAGCATAATTTATCGTAAAAAATATAACCATTTTTGAAAGTAGTATATTCAAATTTTTTGCTTGGAAACTCCTGAAATAGCACCATTTTGCACCTACAAATCTAATTTTTTTTACATCAGCACAAAGAATTTCACTTTCCAAGCATAATTTATCGTAAAAAATATAAAAATTTTTTGATAGCTGCATATTCAAATTTTTGGCATGGAAACTCCTGAAATAGCATCATTTTGCACCTAAAAAACCAAATATTTCCGGGGGAGGACCCCCGGACCCCCGCTTTTGGTTTGTGGGGTGCGAATGTATACTTCTTAAGGCATGCTTTCCGCCCCCCCCCCCTAAGATGAGTGCTTAAATCCGCCACTGGCTATAATTTTACAGGCACAGAACTCTTAGCGTGAAGTTGAAGCTTTGGTTAGCGTCGTTGCCTTGAAAATACGTTATATCTTGGGCGTGGGATCAATCCCAACGTCTGCAATTTTTTTTCTTTTTAATTAATTATCTCTGTCCGTTTATTCAGTTAATTATAGTAACATGTACCGTAACTTTACTTATATGTTTAAAAATTATAGATTTAAATTTTCCCGTGCAGTTGTTCTTACCGCCTCGATTAAATTACGAGACAATTAGCAGACATAACAAGTAGTTTTTTATAATAATATTTATTTAAATATTAATAATTTAATTTAACGCATTATTTTCAAGCCAATATTCACTAACTTTTATGGAGATATAATACTTGGGTGAAAAAAGAGTCTTTCAAATGTAACAACTACGCCTTCTCATAACTCGTGTCGCAAACGTATACACTAAATTAAAATACATTCTACAACAATAACTCAACATCAACAAAGGCATATATTTACACATTATTTAGGATGCCTAAATTTTCATTTGTTACTAAGGCCAATTTTTATTTATTTCGTTTTGTATGTGTGTATATTTCCGTGTTCTCACGAAGATCAAAATTACGTTGGAAGAATAATCCTTAAATTTTTTTTCAATGTATATCACTTTCAAAAATGTCTTACAACGGCAAAACTTCCCTTGTATACAGCATCGCTAAAATTGCTTAAGTTTTGTGATGGAATTCTTACCGACATCTAGCGGAGCAAAGATAAACTGTTACGTAATAGTTAGGCTAGGTGGCACTACCACCGAGGATGGAAATTAACCACGGAAAGAGAATTTTCAGTCGCTGTAAATAGGAATTTTGGAATTGTTTTTAAAGAGAGAACTTTATCCACAGAAGCATTGCCAACTGCCGTCGCTGAGAGTGCGTTGTCGCAAAGTTTTTGCGTACTTGCAAAAGATAGTGACACTCGCAAACGCGGACGGTCATAATCGCAAATTCGCTATATAAACCACGATGCATCGCAAAGTTCCGTGCACCTCGTCCTCCACCAGGGTACTGTGCTCACCCACAGTGCCCTGGTTAAAACCAGCGCCCTCCTAAAAAGAAAATAAAAGGAAATAAAGAAAATACAGTTCCCCCCCCCAGCCCCACTCTTACTTCACAACTCTACTAACAACCTGGACTTTCCTGCTTTTCCAGTGCCATTTTTATTTTTAATGCATGTAACTA
>PNEQ01050865.1:26659-106821 GCA_003012365.1 Medauroidea extradentata
ACATTCCCTGTCACAGCATTCGACATTCCCTGTCACAGCATTCGACATTCCCTGTCACAGCATTCGACATTCCCTGTCACAGCATTCGACATTCCCTGTCACAGCATTCGACATTCCCTGTCACAGCATTCGACATTCCCTGTCACAGCATTCGACATTCCCTGTCACAGCATTCGACATTCCCTGTCACAGCGCTGTTCAACCGTCACAGCGTTATTCAACCGTCACAGCGTTGTACAATCCTAAAGTAATTTACTGTGTTTCAGTATATCTTTGAAATCCTGACATATAGAGGCATAGCCATGTCATTACTATCGTGAAATAAAAATTACTCTTATGTTAATGTTATGAAGTCTCATTTAAGAAAATAAATGTTACCTTACTTGAACAAATAAGGGCGAGTATAAATAATGACCAGTGACGTTGGTTCATTATCAACACGTTTTAATTTTTAAGAGCTGCTATATTTTGGACGATAATTATTTTTTAAAACACACCCGGAAGCCGATATCGTAAAATAATTGTGTAACTTGGTTGTAACTGGTTTCAACTACGTGCTCTTATTTTTTTTTTTTAAGTCATTATACAGTACGATGTACGATGGTAACTAAATAGTAAATTAGCGAAATGTTATTTAAAAAGATAAATTAACGAATATTTTATACAAATTTGTCTCGAAAAATAACATTGCATGATAAAACCAATTTGCAAAAAAGTTACAAAGCAATGCTACGTTATCGGCTATAATCTGGGTTTAAGAATATTACCTCCTCGAAGACTGAGAAACTCGAGCCCGAGTCACTAAGGGTCGTGATAAAGGAAGAGATGAGCGACATTGGAACGAGTAAAAAACGTAACTGTTTGCAAATGATAACGTCCCCTGCCAAAACAAAAATATTATATTATTATTGTTGGTATGACTATTTCCAAACGTGTTAACGTTACCGTCAACAGTTTAAGGGTGATCAAGTTGGGAAAAAATACAATTTTATATTTGTGTGAATAATTGTTAGTTTCAACTATTATATATATATACGGTAATACATTTTCCCCTAACATAAAAATACCTTAGCCAGTTCTCCCATAATGGCATATCAAAATAAAAATTACATATTTCTACTTTACACAAATCTTGAAAAGTAATAAACATGATGAAATGAAATAATTAGGCCTAATACAGTAAATATATGTCCCAAGTTACTGCTTGAGGTATGTAAAACCCACTGCAAAACTTTTTTGTATTAAAAAAAATCTGAAATTGTTAATTTCTTGTTACTTTTAGCAATTTTGTTTTCCAAATACAAACATATTTTATTGGGTTTATTTATGCTTCAAGCCGTAGACTGTGACATGTAGTTTTGATTTTTTTATTTAATTATCTTAATTGGTTTTCAAGACTTGTATGAAGTAGAAAAAAATGAAAATTTTTACTTTTAAATGCCATTGTGGGAAATCTAGTTGCGCTGAATTTTTTTTCGTAAGAGGAAAATGTACTCAAGTTATGTCTGCAAAACTTACCCTATTTTACACAAATACAAAATTATGCATTTTCCCCAGCTGAACGCCCTTAACACAAAGACGCGCAAGTTGGCGAGGGACTAGGACTCTTATAGGTCTCGCAAGCGGACTGTCTTGTTTATCAGTGAGGACGAGGAATGTCCGGCTGCTACACAGAGATTGCGGAAACACTCGCCCAAACAGCCGGCACGCAGCCAGGCAAGGGTCACGCACGACAAACAAACACTGCAATAAAACAACAACACTCGCAGCCAGTTCTCCGCCGGCTACAAGAGGTCAACCACCTCTCCTGTTATTAGAAACACCGCTGAGTTTATTCCCCGCATCTTTCTCCATCCTCCCACCACCTCGACTACTTTGTCAGTCGCCCAGCAATCGAAACTGCCATCAGTTACCTGCAACGAAGAAAGTGCCTAGTCACAAACTAAGTGCGCGGATACCAAGCGTAAAAGAACCGGTATAATGTGCAGAGAAACTTCGACTAACCGTCACCCATTTAACGCTAAACTTACGTTAACACATCAGCGTCCTATGGAAACAAAGAATATTACAAATTTACAAATAAAATAATTTACACTTGAAAACTTATATTTATACGTAAGACTGCTCGATAGAAAAAAAAAATGTGTGTGCACCGATAAAAATAAAAATGCATGCTCGTATAAGAAAAATTTTTTGCATCAACATTTTACTATTTTAGTAACTTACACAGAGTAAAAGCTAGCTCACACAATACAATGTGGTCGTATACAAAACCCGATGTACGAGATACTTTAAATTAGTAATAATTACCATGATTTCTGTTTATCTTAAATTTGCGTTACAGACTCGTATTAAGTTTAGGCCTGTTTGTTGGTACAGAGCAAGATGGAGCAACGGTCACATGCATTACTCGCATTCGGGAGGACCCATGTTCGATTTTCGGCTTCAACTTCCTGATTTCGGCTTTCAAAGTCTCTTCAGGCAAATGCCGGACTGGGTCCTTAAGGGGTATGGAGAGTTAAGGTGTCGTGCGAAAGACTGGAATATTCACCCGTCGATAAAATCTTAACTACTCATCTTATTTCAATTAAAGTTTTTTTTTTTCGAGTACATCGAATGTCTATAAAGCAATGGACGGTAATATGCTTTGCTTTCGAGTAAAAATTGAAATTGGTATTTTGAAAAATAAGGAATAGAAACTACAAAATCCAAAAAAATTTAAAACTGTAATTTTTATAATTTTTAATACGACAATATCCAAGACCACATATTAACAGACTTAAAAAAATACTCGCATTTTGATTTTTAAAAAAATTTTCTATCCGAAAGTCTCTGCGCGATAGGTTCAGAAAAGTTAAAATTATTCTGAAATAAAAACACGAGTATTTTTGAAAGTCAGTTATTCTAGAGTCTTGTTTACTGTCGTATTAAAAATTATAAAAAAAAAACTGCTTTAAATTATAATGGATTTTGTAGTTTCCATCCCTCATTTTTATAAATACCAATTTATATATTCTGCTCGAAAACAAAGCATACTACCGCCCAGTGCTCTATAAATATACATTCGTTAATAAAATATCTACTCGGCAAAAATTTTAATTGAATTAAGATGAGTAGTTAAGATTTGATCGACGACTGAATATTCCAGTCGTTCGCTCGACACCTTAACTTTCCATACCCCTTAACGAATGTCACTGCAGATTCCTCTTTCAGTTCTTATCACTATGTCCATGTATAAACTTGTATGTCAACGAACGTCACTAACGACGACGCAGCCGACGGGACTGAAAGAACAAATACCTTACCTGTTGGTTGGTAGTCATGATGTATTGGCAACAGTGGGGGAGGGTTATGTACTTGTATTATTGGTCTATTTACTCATCCACCACAGTAACGATTCCGACCCTGGCGTAGTTGAAGCCACACCCGATAAGTGATACTAGTCCATTTAATTCTTTTGCTTTCAGTTTTATTCCTACCACTTGACTCATGCCCGGTTGCACAAAGGAAATTCATGAATTGACCATTTGCTTGAAGATCCACAGGTTGCACCCTAAAGTGTTGCGCGAAACAAGATCATACTTGATCTCCAAGTCATTTTAAACGTGATCCTCAACTGTCGATATTTCTTGGTTCAGTAAATGATCCAAGATCTTAGCAATTACCAAGTTTGTGGTAGCCATATTGTTGTGGTTTCGAAATGTACGTGAACTGATGTAAAGATAATTTATGTGCGTCAGCGAAGGTAATTAGCATAAAATAGCTTAAATTAGAAGTTAACTTAACAAATAATTTCCTAAAAACATAGTGTTACGCACTTACGTGAATTTTTGGTACTTAGGTTAGGGCGTTCGCTGAGATGAGCTAACGAAAAAATTTTATTGAGGTTTCGTTTGTCAAAACGTACAGATATTGTTTCGATGTTCTCCTCACATCGTCGACATCAATAAAAGCTGAAAATAACACATCCCATGACCTTTCCTTTTGTTTGACTCCATGTCATCAACACAAAGCGTTCAAATTATATCAATAACACACCATTCTCATTTACAAAGCAAACAACAGAAAAAATGCTAGCCAACCTAACAACTCAATTTCCGAGTCTGTACGAAATTACTCTCAAGAAGTAATGATGTCACAATTGTTCTGACCAATAGGCATTAAACACATTCTGTCGTACAGTGTTGTCAGACGTAACATTTCGTCGAACCGCCGTTCTCGTGATCCCAGATCAAATATTCAAATTACAATTGTGCAATGTTTGTCGTAATAATCTTTGGATCAATTTTGGATCAATTATGACCCTCCATCAGTGAATCTCCAGTCACAGGATTATTCGTGCAACTGGGCATCAGTGGTTAATGTTCCAGGCCGGTGAGGCATGGGTCACGGGATCGATTCCTGGTCGGGGAGGTGAATTTACACTAACCTCGGGTTCAGGACAAGGTGGTGTGTGCTCCCTCCACTTCTATGGAAGGGAGAGGTGATCCATCGCAGTATCATCTTCGCCTAGTTGCGCCTCAGTTGTTTACCCTGAGGTTCAAACCAACCCTCGGGCTGAAACGCACAATTATATTTCAGTTTCGAGGCATATTCATCAACGGTTTGTGTAGGTAACTTTACAACTATTAAGTAGTTCAAAATCCTGAAAATTAAAAACAACATCGTCTCTAGTGCACCTAAATTTAAGTCACAGAAAAAACACTGGAGGTAAAAAGATCATTAAGTCCGTAATGCGTGCACAATGTCCCAGCCTCGGTACTGTTTTTCATTATTGCCATCAGTAACAATTAAATTCACCGGAACAAATATAATATTTTGTAGATCTGTAGTTTCAGCAGCAAACAGTGGCGTATTGTGGTGGTGAGAAAGCCCAAAATCGTGCACTGTGCGATTGTAACAATAAATATCTCCTTTTTTTTTTTTTTTTTTTTTTTGGGTGTTTTCATGTACAAGCTTTTTATTAAGTAATGTCATAACAAAAAAAAAAGTGCATTTACACGAAACTTTCTGGCTAATTACTCATCAGATACTTTGTGAAATATTTTAACAATCTTTCGTATGTGGCAGCACTGTGTGAATAAGCTTAGACAAGTGACAGTGTGTATAACCCGTCACGATTAATTTTTCTTCACTCCATCTGTATCATCTGTCAATGCTTCTATGGATATACATTGTCAGTAATTAATAACTCTGACTATACATTCCTGAAAAGAAAATGAAAATTATTTTTTCACGAAAAGTGATGAATCAATGTTACCAAGTATAATAAATAATGAAAAAAATATTTAAAATCTTCTAGTGAACATAATAAGTCGCACAGAAACAAACGCCACTGGAGCTCGAATTGAACAAAAAAAGGTTGCCGAACTGATAGATTTGCACAGAAATGTGATGTATACTTGTGTGTTATAACGGTCTACGTATGTGTATTAACAAGCAACAAGAGATAACACGTGTACTTTATGACTAGGGCATTGTGCTACTTTTGGTGAAAATCTTTAAAGTCTATTACCCACAAGTCAGTTAAGCTTTATTTCAGGAGCTGAACATCTAGCTGGTTACTCAGTGGTTCGGATTCAACTGTGATTATCAGAAAGTTGGTAAGCCTGTTTGAGGTAGATAAATATTATATTTTTAATTACATTCCTATATTTATTTCCAAAAATACCCTGAATTATTAAAAACATATCAACACATACTTTCCCTCAATTCACAGTAAATCACTCAACGCTGTACCTAATATTCCTGAAATGCACGATGAGTTAATATGTAGCCTATCACAAATAACCAGTTCAAAATACTTCCCTCATGAACAGCCGAACTGTCGCATTCTTTGCATTGAAAATTAAAACCAATAATCGTTTATCCTCAGTACAATGTAACATTCTCATCAGTCCCGCATACGCAACGTTGTCTGTTCCCTAATTCTCTCTCTCTCCTTCTCTCTTTCTATCTCCTTCTCTCTTTCTCTCTCCCTTCTCTCTTTCTCTCTCCCATCTCTCTTTCTCTCTCCCATCTCTCCCTCTTTTCCCCCAGTATTTCTACAGCCTGAACCATCCCGTCATTCTATCCACGCCGCAATGATGCCGTCACCTCGTTTTTCATGCGACAGCTCAAAGACCTGCAAAAACACTGCCGACTCTTTCGCTGCTCATCCACTGTACAGTATGACATACTGTGCTATTGTGGATATACGCAATTGCATTATTATAGTGTCCCAAAAATCTTGAAATGAAACTAAGAAAAAACAAACGAAAAAATGAGAAAACCAGTCGAGTTGGCTGTAGCCAACACAGTCATAAACCAAAACAACATAACATGAAAGATCCCATAAAGAATTAGTCAACAACAAATAAAGGAATATAAAATAAACATCCAGAAAAGTCGCAATGCAAAACGAAATAATCTGTAAAACTCAGAACACCACAATTAAGACAGCACAGACAATACTGTGACGAAAACAATAATGGACACAATACGGAATAACAACGACAAAGTCACAGACAACAGACTATACGACACAACGATGAAGACACAAAAGAACACAGATTTCTAAAGATCTACTGGTCTGTGCTGTCTTAATTGTGGTGTCATGAGTTTTACAGATTATTTCGTTTTGTATTTTGACTTATTTTTGGATGCTTCTTTTATTTTCCTTTATTTGTTGTTGACTAATTCCTTATGGGATCTTTCATGTTCTGTTATTTTCGTTTATGGATGTGTTGGCTATAGCCAAACTACGTTTGTTTTCCCTCTCTTTTTTTTTTTTTTTCGTTTTTCGTTTGTTTGTTTGTTTCTTAGTCTCATTCTTCTGGGGCGACATAATATTGCAATGGCGTATGTCCACAATAGTACAGTTCGTTATTCTGTCCCATTGCAAAAAATATTCGAATACATTATTATCCTATGTATGACGAACGCGATCCCATCCAGATCATTATATCGCACTCCCAGTGGCAGCAGTACATAAAACTGCATCCCGAGTATTTAAGCCAGCGGAACTCGTTTCTGTACTTCCTCACGCACCACCCGGCGGTGTGTACCTGCCAGAGTCCTGCCAGCGGACATCAGAGAGACAGAGAGAAAGAAAGAGTAACAACTCTTGCGAGGCCTGGAGAAGGCCTGCTCGTCTGGTCTTGGGCGCTGTTTCCCAAAGTCACTATTCGCGCTACGTCAACATTTTGGGAGGATTACTTCTCAAAATATGCTAACCTTGTGCAGTCGCTCTGAATCAATCCCGCAACCTCATTAATGGGCGTCAGGTATGCAACCTCTCAACAGGCCATACTTGGAGAAGAAAAACAACCTCTTCTGCTGAGAACTATACTCGCTCCTTTTACTTTATGTGTAGTGACTCAAGAGTTTTGTTTGTGAACCTGAACAAGGTCTGGAAACAGTCTCCGAAAGCAGCGCACCTATCCGAGCCCACTAGCCAGCTACGTCAACCAGCAAATCAGCATGCCAAATTAGACGATGGAAATCATAGGCTCCATTGTACACTTGAGGCGATGGCAAGATCTCTCTCGGCAGGAAACAAATGCTCGTAGTCTCAATACGAAGCACAATAGCTCGGAGCCGGGATGACTCACAACCTCTGCCTATAGAAAGGCGAGGCTTGTTTCACAACTCGTCCGGAGCGACCCCGCGGGCCACGGGCACACCTATACCTAGTTCAGGGCCATTGTTGTTGGCAATTACGCCCCTACCTTCCTCCACTTAACCTGCCCTCTCTTAATATGGCGCGCCATGATCGACGGTACACAGCTCGTGACCAAGTTCAGGGCGCCGCACAGCAGCATGACCTACGATACATCAACAGCCTATTGGGGAAGGCAGGCGGATCTTCAATTGGCAATGGAAGAAATGTGTCTGTAACGACAGGGAGGTTGGTTGGGTTCCTGAGCTAGCTGCATGGAGATCTTGTATAGCGTTGACAACACTCCTCAGAATGGACTCAAAACATTTACACTGTACAAGGGTGAGGACTCCAGGAACTGTTAACGTAATAACGTCATATCATAAAAATAGGCTAAATGAAATCGAGTTCGGGCTATTTATGGAATAGAATGCTTAAATTTTTCAAATGCAATTGGGGTTAACTATCTTTAGTTTTAAAATGTAAGAAAAAAAATATTTAATATAAGCTACAGTCGAACTCTGCAATAATTTAGCAACATGTTCAGAAGTGGCCTTGGTGACGTAGTTTCTACTGTTTTTTGCGATAATTATTTTTTAGAGCTTAAACGAGAGCAGATATCAGAAATCTGTCTGGAAGTTTTGTTTAAAATGGGTTTTTGACGCGATAGCTGACTTTTTCGAAGCAAGAAATTATACGGTTTCGACTAAAAAGTCACGTAACCATAATTCCGTTGATTACATAATCAGCTAAAACCATATCATACTGCCTCGGAAAAAAATTAGCCAATATGGAGAAGACGTTTTAAAACAAAACTGCCAGACAGATTGACATTTGCTGTCGTTTAGGCTGAAATAATTAATATCGCTAAAATAGTACAAACTAGACACCTTAAGGTTACGTACAGAAAATACAGAAATCATTCAAAGCAAATGTTAAAAAAAGCGGTATATCACTGACCAGACCTGTCAAATTGTACGGCCATGGTCTACAAACACGTACAAATAATACTTCGAAGTACAATACTAAATCAGAAAAAGTAAATTCGTATTTCCTTTCTATTATTTCAGTCTACGCGTGTCGTGTAAAATTATGCGGGGATGACAATTACACACACTTCATGGCGCTAAAGTTTCTCATCCAAAATATAAAAGAGAATAAGGAATCCAAAATCAAAATGTTCTCGTTTAGATATTTCCGAGTGCAGGTTGAATCACTTAACTTTGGTATATTTCCTATGACAACTCTCTAACAATTGTCAAAAAAAAATTGTCTCCGCACTTTGCAACTGTCAAATAAAATTCAAGACTGACGTTCACAGAAAGAAATCTGATTTATCCTATACAACTGAGGCTCTTGCGCCTAAAGGTGGCCACCTAATTGAACGTATTTTGCGCATTCGAAGCCTAGAAATGCGGACAACACAGTATACGTGCCTCACACTTCCCCTATCCACTAGGCGCAAGCCACTGAACTGGCGCGCAGTCTTCTTGCCGACAACTTGCCTCTATGAGATATTTAGTAGTGACTAGTATTCTATGACGTCATATTAAATATAATGGTGTATTGTACACGTCTTTCAGCCCTTGCGCTAAGATTTCCATACCTACAATCACCCGCAAAATCACATATTTCTTCCAATTTTCTGAAGCGGAAATATATGTTTTAGTGATAACTAGAGAACCTGAAATATACATGCACGCGTAACGACCTTTGAATACTATTCGTAAGCAGTCAGCACTTACGCACGCCGAAGTACTGCACACTGTTCCGACAGCCTGGGCAGACGACTCCCCCACTTTCTATACTGTTTGGCGATATTATTTTTTTAAGTACAAACGAAAGCAGATATTAAAGGTATGTTTGGCAGTGTTGTTTTAAATGACATTCACTACGTTGGCTAGTTTTTAGTAGCAAATAAATACCATGGATTTAGCTACTTATAAAATTAACGAAATTTTTATTATTTGAGACTAGTAAAAACCGTATAGTTTCTTGCCTCGAAAAAATTAGTTATTAAGTCAAAACAGCTATAAATAAAACTTCTAAATAGATCTGCAATGTATATTGTCGTTCAATATAACTTCCAAACAGATCTGCGATGTCTTCTCTCGTTTCAGCGTACAATAATTATCGCAATGACAGTAGAACCAGAGTAGCGTGGCCTTGAACCAATCAGCAGCACTACGTAAGAGGAAGATCCAAATGCTCCGACAAGGGAGTTTCATGCATGGTCAGCACATGCTGAGCCCTATGAACACTTGGATGAGAAAAAAAACTTGTATAAAGTCGTTATTGTATTATGTATACCACCATGTTATCCTTACTTGCTTACGGTTAATGAGATTTCAGGTTATGATCAGGGGCGTCATTAGGGTGTTCAGGGGGGGAAGGGGAATTTCCCCCCCCCCCATGAATTTAGAATTTTAAGTGTATAAAATATTTTTTTTCGTATTTTGTTATTTAAATAATGCTAACTTAAGAACATAAAACTGAAGTTATATTATTAAAGTTTCTAATTTATACATGCTTAATTAATAAAAAAGATGCAACAAGGTCACTGTCACCGGAAAAAATATCTTGCCCCTCCCCCCAAGAAAAACTTGAAATGACGCCCTTGGTTATGATCATCGTGCATTTCGACTATTTCTGAAACGAAAATCGTAATACGTATGTATCTGTTGCCAAAATAAACTTGCCAGCAATAATATTTAACGAATACGTTTAAAACATGTTCTTTGGCGGTTACAAGTATTTCTATATAATTTATTCTCTGAAATATTATGATTGTGTTTTACGCAAATTGTCAGTAACTACGAACCCTGGCAGGCAAGCCATACAAGTTCAGGGTGGAAGTGTTTACAAACGCGGAATAGAGATAAAATAACGGATGCCACAAGCACGTTTAAATTACATTGGAGACTAATCAGGTTTTCGGCAAAGAAATGAAACAGTTACGAGAAAGAATGTCGAATAATGCTCCGGGAAGCATGCACTAACTGGCTGGCAAACCTCAAGAGAGGAGAGGGACAAGCAAGGTTTTTGTGTGGGCTTGTATCCAGCGAAGGAGAGGCGGGAAAGCAGTGTTCACTTCAGCTTCAACTGCCCTTCCAACGACTCCCTCCTCCCCCCACCCAACAGACAATTACCCAACCATGACTCCATCCACAGAGCTAGCCGTGTACGTCTGGCAGCAGCTATTCTGGTCACCCACACCAGTCGCACAGCTGGTCCAAAGAAAATCTGCCGTACGCCGCTTAACACTACAGTACCACAGCAGAGGGAGAAACAGCCACCATGAAGATGGGAAAAACAGACCGAATAACTCCGAGAATAACCTACCCGCGCCACGAAGAATCTACCATAAACAATAGTCTTAAGTATAACGTCATTTTAACAAGATTCAGTATATCAGCAATGTTAATTTCTCATTATGCATATTACAATAAGGTAATAAAACAACTGGGATAGTTTCGTTCTCACGTCAAGTTTTCAAAAACCTTGCTATTTTTAAACCACGTTCAAGACGGAAAAACTGTAGGTACTTTCTCGTACGATGCACAGAGACGTCATGAAGGCCATTCTCTCTTGTTTCTACAGCTTTTGAGATAATAATTTTTATAAGCTTAAAAGAGAGCAGATCTCAAAAATCTGTTTTGACAGTTTTGTTTTAAAATTGTTTTTACCACGGTAGCTATTTATTCTAGATAATACACTATACAGTTTCCTCAAAAAAAAAAAAAACAGAATTTCATTAGTTACATAATTAGCTAAAACCATTGTATATACTGTCTTGAAAAATTCAGCTGCCACGAAGAAGGCAATTTTTAACAAAATTACCAACAGGTGTTTGATATGCTCTTTTAAGTTAAACGTATAACCACGGGAACATGGCGTTAATGTAGCAGTGCTGCTTGAAACCATCTCCCTCAAGGCAATGGAACAGTATTGTCAAATACTATAGAGCATTGTGTATTTGCTATAGTTTTGAATACAGGAGACGGCGCTGTTTCGAGATATCGAGACAAAATGTATCGACACAGTGTTTCGGAATACACATAACTGCCAACTCTACAACACACTTACATAAAACACTTGAAAAAAAACCTCCCGGGAAATATTGTCAGTTCTCTGGGTTCTGCGACTGTGCACGCTTATCTCTAAAGAGCGAGGTAAATGTTTTACGCATTTGTAACCTTTTGATCTTTCGTTATTCTAGTTGCTCCGGAAAACTGACATATTTAACATTTGTACTTATTTCCAATCCTAACTCCGCAGTCGCAAGATAGATAAGCAGAGCCCTTATGGGCACCACCTTACTTAAGCTTAAGCGGTTTCGCGTGTCAGATTCTCATAAGCGAAGAAGCTATAAGGACGACCTTTAAGTCCGTACCAATTGCCGCATCGTCACGAGCCAAGCGCTGAACTATCGTGCAAGATTCTTGCCGATACATTTTTACCCTGAAACTTCTTACCATACAAATTTGCTGTCAAAGTCTGTTGCAAAGATCATTGCATGTTTTTGAGTTTCGTATACGTCCGGTTAGTACATTTTGAAGTACGACAGTCTGTAAAATCAGTTTTTAGCTTTATTGGAGGGCTTTGAAACAGTATTTTAATGAGCGTGGTGTTTTGACAATTAAATGCCATCCTTGTCCTATTTGTGTTTTCTTTGCGTGTATTGCTGCAATGGGCGTATGTGAAACATTTTTATTAAACCAAGTTTTTTCTTCTGTAATTGCAACGCATTTGAAACACGAGGCAGGCGGTGCCCTTAAGACCATGCTACGTAGTTATCACACACGTGCAAAAAAAAAAAAAAAAGGAAAAAAAATTCTCTTTGATGGAATTCTTGTAGAAAATTTAAGACTTAGAGCAGTCATACGATGCACATGAAATAATGTACTTTTCATTGGGAAAAATAATATATTTTGCTTGATTTAGACTTATTTTCAAAACAAAACTGGCGATACTTTTGGTGCAGAAATTTGAAAAAAAACTAGAGGTTTATTGCTACAATTTAATTAGGTACAGATTACAATGTGTCTGTGAGAAAACTATGTACGAATTATGCTGTATGAAAATGATGTCACTTAAAAATAATATTCTCAACCTCACTGTAAAACTACCGGTCGTAGCCGTAACGATACGTCAACATCGAGGTCAATAGTAACTGAACCACTGGATCCAGTAGAGAAAATTATAAAAAAAAAGAACATGCTTGGCCCGCAGTTTAAACCATCACAGCCTTCGTCTGAAATGCTATTTCTGAAAGCCATGGATAAAACATCGGGATGGCCGAACCGAAAATCATACCAGGCCCTCCCGAGTTAGTTAACTGATTTACCTATGCGCGACGTACCTCAGTTATCACTGTTATTCAACAACGATTAAAAATATCTTATACAGATAAACACAATATTACTCAAATTTGTGTCTGTTTTCCTATGTTCTTCGTAAAAAAAGTTTTTAGTCACAACTTTTTGTCAGATTTTACACGAGAAAATTATTTCTTTGGGAACTTCATTACTTTTTATTCAAAATTATGTTTTTCTGTAAATTTAACTAGGGAGTTCAATAATTTTTTATGTTGAAATCGCGATGTAGCAAGTAACAGAAAAATGTTGTGCGTGTCGCAACAACAGATAAAATAAACTGCATTGACAGTAAGTTCTCAACACTCAAACGTTAACTGTAACCAACAGAAAGCAAAGAATATTTACGACATGAACGAGTAAGAATAGAAAAAATCAATCTCTACTCAACTGAATTCCACTTGGTTTTCATAAGCCAATCTGTAACCAAAAACAGGATAACTGTAGGTTAGAAATTTTATACATACTGTGTGAAAATGTTGTTTCTGTAGGAACCTTTTATTTCACCGTAAATTTGTACGAATCACTGGTGCGCAAGACGATATACACGAGATTAAAAAAAATTGGTAGCTGAAAATAACATAGTACCTAATATTAATAATAATATGTATGTGTTTAAAATATTAAATATTATTAGGTATATTGCTTAAGTGGCCATTTTTTAACATCCTATACTCAAGGAATGCACAATACAAGTAACATTTTTTCCCCGCCATGATTTCAGAATCTCTGCAAGACTAGACTAGACTGATATGTCGCACATTCTCTTACAATTACGTAGGCCTAGTGGTACGACAACAGAATGATACTAAAACGTGTCAAATTTCGACTTGTCGATATTAACAATTTTTAGTCAACCTGAGTAACAACTTCGCCTTTGAGTAATTTCTAGAAACAAAAAATTTCAAGTAGTTTTAACTTGTACGTCCATATCATACGTAATTTTGGCCATATATCCGACTCAAATATAACAAAACTTTAGCTTACTGTATGTGGCTAAGTAAAATTATTATTTAGATGTGATATTTTTTATAACGTTCTCCAATTTATTTCAAATAGTAAATAAGGTTTCTTTAAATTCATTTTAATTTTAACCCGTATTCCCACAAAAAAATCTACACAGCAACTTCGGAGAAGAAACGACTAAGTAAACTATGCTGAAGGAAATAAACGTTTACTAAGTACAGAAGAGTTGCTCTGACTTACACGATGAAGAAACATGGATAAGCATCTAGACGTACTTACTACCATTTACTGTTCGAAGGCACGTAAAAACCAAATAAAAAATAAACAATGATGTAACATACGGCCAAGCAGTGAAGTCACACAGCAATGTGTAACACGGTGCCGGACTGGACTATGTCTACAAGCAGTAAGGTGTCCCTACTTGCGTATTCCAGTACTAGCAGGGCGAACGATACTGCACGAGCAGCACTGCACATTTGATACGGCCTTGGTAGCTATTCCGTCATGAATGTAAGTTGGCTACGTTTGCCTGACAAGTTATAGGTGATGACGATTAGTTCTCAGCCCGGAGGCTGGTTTGAACCTCAGGGGGACACCCGAGGCACGACTAGAAAATGTGGTGGTTCGCCATTGACTTCTGCAGGATGGGGATGGGGTGACAGCACAACAAACATCCAGTCTCCGACAAGGAATCAAACCCGGGACCCTTGGAGCACTGGCCAGCAACTCTTTAACAACTGAGCCAAGTGGTAGGACAAGTTCTAGGTAGCACGTTTAACAGCACGGCATATCGTCCATGAAGGTATTAGAGACGGTGACACAACTTGGTACAGTGAAAGAATCTCTGAGAGGAGTAGGCCATGGCCTGGTTAAGGAATCATCCTAGTATTCACCTGGAGCGATTTCGGTAACACATGGAAAACCGAAAACAGGATGGCCGGAACCGGGGATCGAACACGCGTCCTCCCGAATGCGAGTACAGCGCGTTACCGTTGCGCCACGACGCTCATTGTCCATGAGAAAGCAATATTTCGTAACCCTCAGTTTAAATGAATGTGACATTTCGGCGTAGGTTATTATAGCATACGGGTTATGTTTACACCTAAGAATTTCATATCTCCCCAAGAATTATTCTTGGTTCATTTTGAGGCAAATAAACATGTTCTATCTCCCATGAAGCGTTTAATAAAATTCCAGCATTGTAGGATACACGTTACAGATTCATGAGCGGTATATGGTTAGAATCACAAGTGAGACGTGCTAGTACGTTTTCTATTCACCCGCGAAACTTCATCACGTGACCCCACACAGCCTGCTAATCGCGGGTTAGCAAACAAACCCAAGAGCGATAACCAACGGCGGTTAAATTAAATGTTGAGCAAGCTCAGGCCGCAATGCAGATAGTACGTCGCGTCGGCCAGAGAGAAGCTGCTGCGCACAACAGCGGCGGTTATCCGCTCAGCCAATTACCGAAATTACGCAAACCAGCCAATTGTGTCCACTCGAGAGACTGCAAGGTCGGAGGACTAGGGACACGCGTGAGCGAGGAAGGGAAGGAGGGTGGTGGTTGGCTCCGCTCCATCGCAGACCATCATCCCAGCATCCTTCATCAGACTCGCTCTCCCCTTCCCCTTGTCCAAGCTGCGTAATAACTCCGCGCTCTATCACTCGCGATGCTCCATCGAGGAGTTCATGAACTGACGGCCTGCTGCTACCCTCGAAGCACCCATCCATCTCACTGTCGGGAATTTGTTTTTCCGACACTGAAAACATCCAGTTACTCAGAACTGCCAAGCAACTCTACACACAGTTGAATATTTACGTTACCTCATGTTTCATATCTACGTAGGTTCGGCATCAGCAGTCACTTTTTCGGATTGTTTTATTTTTTGCTTTAAGAAAATCTGAGAAGAAAATGTCAATTTATATATTAACGCAAATTTAATTAATTTTGCGCTACAATACAAGCATCGAAGTTAACTTATAACGTGTACTTAGGGCGCAATCACTTCAACAAATTTAGAATATGAAAAAATTGCTGGACTGATTGAGGGCTAAATACAAATTAAATAATCAACTGCAATGTTTGCCCTCTAGCTTATGGTAAAAATAATTAAATATATAGCAAACTCCACAGTTTGCGTTTCAAAATTAAAAAAAAATAAATAAAAAATAAAATAATCCAATAACGCGATTGAGGTGGGCCTTAATACAACTCTAGTACTGACAGACAGACAACGCACAGCTTAAAACGTTGAGTCTAGAAGCATGACAATTCGTAGAGGAGTTCTTTAAATACCTTCATTTTAAGTAATAAATATAGAAATTGGTGTTTAGGCTGATATTTATAAATATAAGTCAATTATGTAAGCGGTTTTGTAAATGTATCCTCTACAAGAGTGAATTAAGGGACAGAATTTTGTATGGGAAGTACGTCATTTCTGAATTCATATACATAAAAATGAATGTTTATTAGCGCGACTTCTAGGATTTCCTAAACCATTCATTGTATTACGATGAATCATTGGTGAGTTTTCCCTCAATATCGTTTATGCAGTACATCCCACGCACTAGTATTTAGTTATTTTGAAATATGTCTGTGATCACAGTGCATCACATGTGATTTCTAGAGAATTATTTTCGCTTAACATTGTTTTACCTTAATTCCCTCATTAAGATAACTGTGCTTCACGAAAAAAAAAATACTGGATTTAGTTTTTGAATTGACCTTTTCCAGCTATCAGAAAAGCGCACCATTGTTTCGAGTCTCATGAAATTCTCTTCGCGGGTTCTGAAATAACTTTCTTTAATAACGCCTCCTCTCCTCTGATAAACTAAGAGTATTCAAAAAAAAATTCCAGTTCGGAAGCACTACTAACAAGTTATTATAGCAGCGCATGCAAGAGATAAAATAACAGACGTTAAGTACACCGCCTACCGTGCGCTTCAAAAGGTGTTGAATTGTGTTCTCGAGTACGATTTTTATCGAAACTATAGCACATATGTCTGTTGTGATATCGTACGACAGAAAGCACATTTCGGATAAGGATGGGATGCAATTAACGGGTATGGAAAGGTACGATGTCGAGAGGACGGCTGGAATACATAATAGTCGATAAAATTTCAACTACTTATACAAATTCGATGATATTTTTTTTCCGAGTAGATATTTCACCTGCCGACGTTTATTTACATATCCATATGCGGTAATATGCTATGCTTTCCAGGAAAAAATTGAAAGCTGTTGTTAAAAAAATAAGGGCTTGAAACCACAAATCTACAAAAATGGAAACTTGTCATTTTTATAATTTTTAATATGATATAAAGGACTCTATAGTTTCACAAATACTCGCGTTTTCATTTGAAAATAATTTTATTACCTGTAAACCTCTCGCGCAGAGATTTTCGGACAGTAAAATTATTTTCAAATAAAACGCGAGTTGTTTTTTTTTTTTTTTTTTTTTTAAATTCTGATACTATAGAGGCCTCGATATTACCATATTAAAAGTTATGAAGATTACAGTTTTCCACTTTTGTAGATTTTATGGTTTCAATCTCTTATTTTTGTAATAACAGTTTGTAATTTTTTACTCAAAAGTAAAGCTTACTACCGTAATAGTGCTATTAAAATAAACGTCCGCTAATAAAACATCTACTCGGCCAAAATTCTCATCGAATTTTGATGAGTAGTTCCGAATTAATTGACGACTAAGAATTCCAGTTGAACGCTTGACATCGTACTTGACCATACCCCCTTAAATGCACTAAGCTCATTAAAGCCACTATTTCTAAGACCTCCTTCATAGCTAAAAACAGCCTTTACAGGCTGCCGTACTTCAAACTGTACAAATAGGATGTATGTCAAACTCAGAATCGTGCAATAAAATTTGCTACAAACTTTCGATCACTAAAGTTACACGGTCACCGCTTGAAGTCACGTAGCAAAACTGGATCGGCGGGAATCTTACATGCTACTTCAGTGCTTAGCTCATTGTTGAGATTGGACATTTGACACACGCTTCAAGGTCGCCCTTATTGCTCCTTCACTTCTCAGAGACTCTAGCACGCAGGTAGGCGGTACCTTTAAAGGCGGTATGAAACAAATTATAGCTGAAACGCTAAATGAAATATTGGATTTTCTGGAAGTCAAACAGTAAATGAGAGGATTCTATAGTACTAATACCGTCAACTTTATGCCGAACATATTTCTACCCGAGTGACACTTTCCAGTAAGCATATCTTCTGCGCCAGAACGTACGGCGTTTTGGTGAGAGAATTCGTTAATAAAAACGCCTCACTTTAGCAAAATGCTTGATCATAAAATTTGTAAAACTTACTATGTGGTGCTCCATATGAGTCGTATTACATTGGCTTTCAAATAACAGTAAATTTCCTACGTAATTTATAGTGTTCATTTATATCCCACTGCCAGTTAATAGGGTTCTTTACCTTGCGCTTAAAATGTATTGCAGTTAGTTGCCATTATTCCTTTTTTCACTAAAGAGCTAAACGTGCACTTTATTTGTATTGGTGTCTGTCAAGATTTTCACATGTGAGAATCGTGCCGGACGATGACGCCGGTCGGCGGGTTTTCTCGGGGATCTCCTGTTTCTCCAGGCCCCTTCATTTCGGCGTTGCTCACATCAGGTTAAGCTCTGACCAAAATCTCTTCACTCTTCAATCACATTTTTCACTATCAATACGATTATTACAAACATTATTTAAAGTCCCTCAAAATTGTTAAAAACAGACGACATGTATGGGAAAATACCAACAGTATTCGTAAAACAAAATTCGTGTTCTGGATTTTAAAGGGACTTACCACACAATTTGATATGTTCACTGCTTATATAAGAAGTAAGTAGTAACGCACTGCACGCCAGTTCAGAGGATAGTACACAGACGTAAACTGCATTACATAACACAAGCGCAGCGGCAGTCTTAGTGCGCCATCCATCTTGTGCCTCGCACACAACGCAGCATGTATAGGGAGCCACCTTAACATTCTTCAAAGGTACGGGAACGGTATATATAAAAAATATTCACGACTGTTAGTGTAACACACAGAGTCGTGCGTCTTTCTCGTCGACGCGCGAACCGCTAAACAGTGGAACACGCTCGACGTGCCCTGCCTCGTGTTGACGGTAGGCGGCGATGAACGACGTAATAGTTTCACAGCACGAATAGTTAGTCATAACTGGTAGCCACCGGTGTGGACGTACACCGTTATGTAATTTACGTGACTGCATTCGCCTCTAGGAGGTCGACACTGTTCTCGGAGGTTTGTCAGAAAACGCCCATAGCAATCAAGTGTACCTCCTGCAGCTATTCTGCACGACCGGGAGCATACATGTGTAGTATTAAGGGTGTTCAAGAGCGATAAAATCACTATTTTCTATGTTCACCAAATAGTGTTAGTTTTGTAGACAATACTTGCGAGTACAGTTTCCTCTCACAGAAAATTATTTAGCTCTGTCAGTTTTCTCATAACGGTGTGTTAAAGTATAAATTTGCATGTTGTGCTGCCATGCAAATTATGAAAACCAATTGACTTAAGTGATATAATTACCAGTGTAATAACATGCCAAGGACTACATGATTAAACATTTCGGAAACCCGCAACGTAATATTTTGAAGTTTTAAAAATGCCGCAAAATTACAAAAAAGAATGTGCAAATTCAGCAATATCTTTTAATTCCCATAATAGTAAACTGAAAATGTATTTAATGTTTTGTTACATAGCCCATGGCATGTTCTTTGTGTGTGTTATTTCACGTAAGAAAATCAGCTGGGTTTCATTATTTGCATAGCAGCGCAACATGCAAATTTTGACTGACACGCCGTTAAGAGATAACTATGTGAGCTAAATTTCTTTGCAAAAGGAAATTGTACTCACAAGTACCGTCTACAAAACTAACAATATTTCATAAAAATATAAAATTATGATTTTATCGCACTTGACTAGCCTTAAGACGACGGCCTAGTGCAAAGTGTTGTGTGTTGTGCAAGAAGACTAAGGGCCGTATCTATAGACCTCTTTCGAATGACAACCAACTCCTCACCAATGCTTTCTCTATGGGGATAGCAGTTGTTGTCATTCGAAAGAGGTTTATAATATCGGCCCTAAATCTGATGAGCCGTTGCGACGCTGGACTCTACGTCCACAGTCGTAAATGTGCGCGCTGCGTTCCCAGCGTAACGTTTTTACTGTGGGACGTTTAGAGGTTACCCCAATACTATTATTGAACCCGTCACTGTAAGAAAGCCCAATTGTAGATCAACTTTTCGAACGAATCCGGTACATATAGCTTCAAAAACACAGCCGTCAAGAAAATCAGTTTTTAGTCAAGTTTGAGGGCTTAAAAATAATGCTTCTAATGAGCGAGATGTGTTAAGTCATATTCATAAGCAGTCTGAAATGTTATTTATTCAAGTAGATGTGCATTGTGGTCGCAAGTTTACTGGCCTCTTGAGAAAAAAAAACTTAAAAGAGGTACCCAACTTTAGGCAAGCTCTTCCTGATAGCCTTTTCTTTACATTCTCTTTTCTGGTCTGTTGTGAATCTCCAGCACTCGCACTTCTAGAGCAATCAACAAGGTAGGTAGGAAGTAAAGCTTACGTTTAAACAACGGCAACAATAGACAAGTATTAAGGTTCCTATCTACCTGCGCTTGAAACGAATTGCAGCGAGTTACAGATAATAATTAAAAAAAAAACTATTGAACGCGCATTACATTTGTGCATCTATGAAAATAAAACACATTTCAAACAATGTTTCTGTCAGTTAAAAATTAGGATGGGTTATTGGAAACACGATTTTCAAGACTCTCAAAATTACTAAAAACAGCTATTTTAAACTGCCTTATCTAGGAGAATTCCAACCGGATTCGAAAAACAAAATTATATAAATATGTTTAAGAGTGCGTGGTAGATAAATAAACTTTGAAAACATCAATTGGTTTCTACACTTTTTCGAAGCCAATATGGATAAAATACTCAATGACAATCCTAGATAATGGTATTTGCTAACTTTACGAGTAAATATTTATCCAGAATTACTCATTCGTTACACGTGATCACTTACGCCGCAGTTAAATGCACGAGGTTCCGGCGTCAGAAATTGTGCCTCAGAAGCTCGACACACTGGAAACAATTTTGTTTAAAGCGTTGGCTAAAACTATTGTCTAGGATAGCTATTGTTTAATTTTCGCAAATTGGCTTCAAGAACCCTAGAGTTTTAGATTAATGCTTTTAGCGTTAAATTATGTACTACGCCCTCTTAAAATGTCCCATCAAATGAATAGTAGTAAAACTCTGCGCGCCAGTTGCTGGATTTGCGTATTGAGGCGATAAGGCATTACGTACGCCGACCGACGTCACTCTTAACGCTCCATCGGTTTTGTGCCTCACATACACAAACGCATCCTACCAAGATAAGAACCTTTAATGACAGGCAACTGGTAAGAAATCGACCGTGGCGCATCATAAGATCCACCCCAGCTTTCACATGGAGTGATTTCTGAGAAATGTAGAGAACCTACATCTGGATGGCTGCACTTGGAATCGAGTCCTCCCAAATAAGGTTCTGGTGTTTTTAACACTGCGCCTTTTGTACTCGGAAACAAGCAAGCAATTAACAACTACTATCAAACGGATGACTATGTATCTTAAAAATTCTCTTCCGATACCCCTACGTGAGAAAGTACAGATATACAGGCTGTTACAAAAAGGTACGGCTAAAATTTCAGAAAATATTCCACACACCCAAAGGAAGAAAATGTGACATGAACGTATGTCCGGAACCGCTTATAGTTACCATGGTAGAGCTCAATTCTTTACATCTCGTTAAATGTCATCGTAAGTAACACTTCGTACAGAAAATGTCCCAAATACCCAATGGATTGGTTCTTTACAATGTACTCTACTTCATAGGTTCACCGCCAGGTGGGCCACTTGACGGAAGGTATTCTGGACTGCATTGCTTGTATTGACATTTAACTAGATGTAAGGAATTGAGCTCTACTATGGCAATTAAGCGTTTCCGGACATATGTCAATATCACATTTTCTTTATTTGTGTGTGTGGAACGTTTCCTGTAAGTTTGGCCGTACCTTTTTGTAACATCCTGTATGCCAGGCAGCATAAAAATACTTTGAGAGTCCACTTACAATTAGCATGCAGCAACACCAGATTTATCTACAATTTTCCCTTAAAACCTTAATTTCAATTACGTATTCAAACCTACATTTCTGGCTTACAAATTCCCTTTTTATGGCACCAAGCAAAGCGTACCCAAACTCTTAAAATATCATATTGCAGCTGCAATTGCGAATCTTGCTAAAGTCACGAAAGAATAGTTTCTTATAAATTGATGCTTTACTTTCTCAGAAATACAAATATTTAATTTGGGAAACGTAGAGTATTTAGAGAAGAGCTAAAACCCAGTTTTAAGTGTGGTTTTTTTTACATAAAAACTTATAAACAGGCGTTTTATTGTGCGGCGTGTTATGAAATGAGACCCGGCTTTGACCGCGCTGTCTCTGTATTGTATTGCTTTACTGATAACTGTGCCGGACGATACCGTTGGTCAGCGGGTATTCTCTGGGATCTTCCGTTTCCCCCGCCTCTTCAATCCGCATTATTTACTAATAATAAACTACCATGCAAGAGTATCGCAATGTGTTACGCGCAGTGAACGACGTTACAGAAAGTTAAATTTTACTGATCTACAAAAATAACAAAGCGATTCGCGACTTTCTTTACATGTACGCTATCAATCTGAGCTAATGTAATCGTAGTGTTTTTATGAAAGACAAACTCTTCAAATGATGAATACATTTGTTAAAATTTTACTAAATGTGTGTTATGAACGTGAAATGATTAAAGGTGAAATAATTAACGTCAGATCAGTCCACACGTAACAGTCCTGAAAAAATTTTCTGCATGCTTCCATTAAACGCGATAAGGCGGAGACACAGTAATGCTTTAAGATGATTGGAAGAATTAGAGCCAAGAACTGGTGAAAAAACAGACTGGTAGGCCTATCTACAAAAAGAAGAAATAAGGCCACAATTTTAATGATGTTTAGAGGTTATTTTTTTTTTTCAGTAAAAGTATATTTTGTGCAATCTTTGAATTTATCAACAAGGGGGAAATTAATACAACAATGATAACTGTAACCAGTTTTCAAAGAAACCGCATCGTACGTACCTAAACGCTATAGAAGAGCACGTATAACCTTATACAAGACTATATATCAGTAATTATAATTTTTGGTAGTTAGTTTCACAGAAATTGCTAAACTATATTACTTTCGAAAAAAAGTAGTTCACGTGTAAGTTGTAATTCGCTCATTAATCTTACCTTGTCAATGTGCTTAAGGACAACAGCAGGAGAAAGTTTGGCACGACACAGTCTACGCCACCTATTTTTACACATTTCCAACTCCTGCCAACGTAAACAACAGCGCGACCCAACAATACCACAAGATAAATTACCACGACTCTAGGATCTGCTGAGCTTTCGGCGGCAGACAAAATATACCTTCAAGTTTCGAATCCCGTGAAATAATATATTTTGCTCCAAGATAGGGCACTTGCATGTTTCTATCCGACGTGCATATATACACACCCTTCCTGCTGACGTCAGGGTTGTAGAGCGTATCAGTGTCAAGAACAAACACTTTCAGTAGGCCTACAGTTTTTTTATAACATTCACTTTCGCACGCGTAGAAAGTGTTTTGTTGCTGTATGTAACACGGATTCTCATTTAACTGAGAAATTTTTTCAGAAGCCATCCTAGCAGACTAATATTATATACGCCTTAAACTTCAAAACTCTTTTACCGAATTACATTTGCTTCATTACACTTAGGTTTCTCAAAAAGGATATTTGCCGTGAATTTTTGGGATGTACAACGTTTACATTTTCATAGTGACAGTCTGCGAGACAGTTTTTTAGTTAGTTTAGTTCGGGATTCTATTATCAATTTGATACAAACTTGGTGTGATGACAGTAGCAACTATGATATATAAGCTTAAGGCCTCGCTCTTTAGTTTTGCAGAGGTTTCGAAAAGATTTTTTAACGCAAATTATTACATATATCAAAAATTAATTCAGGTAGTTTTAACACTTTTATACCATCGTCTGTATATGAATTATTCTGTTGCAATTCACCAAACAGATTTTTTAGATTTTTGCCCCTGAAATATCACATTTTTGTTGTCAAAAAAAGCCAAAATGAAGCAAAATAATTTTTGCTAGCAAACGGTACATTATTAAAAAAAAACACTCTGGCAAAATTGTGTATCGTATGACTGTACACAGTCTCAAATTTTTTCAAGGCATTTGGTTAAAAAATATTTAAGTTGTTTGCAATTGTTTGAAATAAATGAAAGATCATGGCCTTAATGTTAAAACTTTATGTAATGTTATTGGAGTATATAGATTAGTTATATGAAGAAATTTCTTAAACAGATTCTTGTACAAGTTCTCAAATAGCGCGACGAGGTACATCGTAAGTTTCCAAGTTCATAATTATTTTAGTATGTTGTTTATACATTTATAACGATAATACAAAATTTTCAAATAATTTTTGTAACAATACTATACAGTGCTTAAAGCAGTAAAACTGCTCTTTACCATTTTGATCAATATTTATATGAAGCAAACATTTACATTTAAATGTGTGGATTTTTACTGTAGGGCGTTAAATCTTTAAAATTGTCATAAGTTTAGCAAGCAGAGCAAAGAGGAATAGCTTTGAGAGTGCGTGGTAGATAAATAAACTTTGAAAACATCAATTGATTTCTACGCTTTAATGAAAGCCAATATGGATAAAATACTCGATGACAATCCTAGATAATGGTATTTGCCAACTTAATGAATAAAATATTTATCCAGAATCACTAATTCATTGCGCTTGATCTCTTGCGCCGCAGTTAAATGCACGAGGTTCCGGCGTCAAAGATTGTGCCTCAGAAGTTCGTAACACAGGAAAAAATTTTGTTTACAACGTTGGCTAAAGCTATTGTCTAGGATTGCTATTGTTTAATTTTTGTTAATTGGCTTCAAGAAACCTACAGTTATACATTAATACTTTTAGCGTTCAATTATATACTACGCCCTCTTAAGGGCGCTCTGCAGCGAACAATTCGTGAGTTTATAATTGTGCCAATCGCTGTCCAACTTTCACACATTACATCAACAGTAATTTTCCACAAATAAAATACTTTGCAGTTTCATAGTTTTTGTGCAAGTGCATTATCAAAGAAGCGATTTGACTATTTACGCTACCTGTCCAAAGTGAAAACTATTCAAACTATACTAACGAAATAACTTAAGAGTGAAAGTAATGTATTAATGTACAGAATGACGTCTTTGTTATTACATGTACAAAACATTTTTTTTTAATGCAAGTACTCGGGCAAAAATTTAGCTACATTACATTTATTTTTCTGATACGAACAACTTTCATGTGGAATTCCGAAGGTGTCATTCTGTAGCCTAATATATTTACATTCACTGTAATTTGTTTCATTCGCTTCTTTTAAATAGCTTTTACTTTGGGCAAGTAGCGAAAATAGTCAAATCGCTACTCTGACGCGCTTATGGGAAAACTATGGAACTGGAAAATATTCTATTTATGAAATTACTATGGATGCATTTTGTAAGAGTCTGATACAGTTTGGTACAATTATAGAATTACAAATTGAAGGGTTCAGGATTATAAGGGTAGTATATGTCATTTCATGGAAAATGAGTTAAATATGTTTCCCATAGAATACGATCCACCATTCTGTTTTACGCTTAGCGAACTTATAAACCCATAAAATGTGTTTTCATTAACCCACATGAAAGTATATACGTTACAAACTTTCTTTTTGCTCTCCTGAAAAGTCACTAAAATGTAGTTAGTACCCTTATAATCCTGAACCCTTCAATTGTTCAGTGCAGTGCGGTATTAAGGCAAGCAGTACGTACAAGTTGTACATAGTATTTTCTCAATTCTCAGTTGAAAAGGAGGGCTTATGAACGCCATTATCATCAGCGTGAGTACCTTAATCAAATCCTACATCACTAACACAAAATTAATTACATTGTTTACTGTTACTGAAAATAATGTCAAATTTGTTAAGAGTTAGGTCAGCATTGGCTGATAAATGGCTTCTCATTTTTCCATAATTTCGAACCCCTTTTTATAATTAGATAAAAAATTAGTGTTAAAAGATATTACAGTCGACACTTTATAAATTCTTTAGGAAAACCGTTCTTAAACATGTTTTAAAGCTTTAACTATTGGCTCGATGAAGTCAAATTTACCTACTGGTATTTCAAATAAGAATACCAGTTTCTGACCTGTCTAGTTCATCAATAGCAATTAACATAAATAAAATAAAGTTATCCAAATGTATCAATGTGGATAGCCCGAGGCATCAACGGCAGCGGAAGTCCTGCTGGGATATACTGCGGATAATCAGTCTTCTTCAAACGAAACCAGGTCCTGCAGTTAATATCACAGAGTCTAAATACACTCCCCAATCGGATTCCCGTGATCAGACAGAGAGCCGACCGTACAAATTCAATCGCGTACCAACACAGGCGAAGCGAAGCAAATAGCCCCGGGTATTGGTATTCACGCTCAAATGCACCTTCACATACGTGATCCACTCTGTCGTACTAAAAAAATATATATATATTTAAAAAACCACGGAAATTTCAATATAGTACGATAATTTTTGTGCAGTTATTTTCTACTGGCTTGTGGAGCTGTTGTGGGCGTAAATCTCATCAAGTCAAATAGCGTAGTGGGGAAAAAAATATTAAAAAAGAAGCTGCAACTGAATGTTGGTTAACGTCAAACACAGCCTCGGAGAAGTTCGTTTATAGAGGGACATTTTGCTGGACGGCTTGTGAATGTTGGTACACCTCGCGAAACACGCACCCGGCTACCCTGATCTACCTGTTTGGAGGCGGCGAAGGCGGGGGAAATCAATATATGCGCCACGTTCATTGGCCGCGTTTCCCGTCGCAGGTCGTTAAGTGCACGACTGCCCGCTTCTTTACAAGTCACTGCACCGACGGCCCAGTCGTCGGCCCGCTTAGTTACACTGTGAAAAACAATCTTTAATTTACCATGCTGATATGTAGGAATGTTAAAAGTAATTATGGTAAAAGTGTTTCCTTTTCATCAGCGTGCCCGTATATTTATAGGAAACATTCCCATTTATACCGAAGTTACTAGACTTACAAATGCTGAACATTTGCACTATTTGTTAATTATGGGAAGTGTCAAATGCTGTGCAAAGGTTATAAACATCCATTACTGTTTAGAGAGATTTTTTACAGCGTATCATTCCTCCGCGTGGCAAATATGTCAGACTTTGCCACGACTGGTGACAATTCTCTGCTTGTGATACTTCCTATTTACTCCTGTTTCAGTTCACGTCATAGCAATAGAATGGTGGTCGCCTCGTCTCAGCCGAAAGCGTGTGCAATGAAAAATTTTGGAACTTTTTTTCGTGAATTATTTCGACTGCAAAGTGCAGACTAAAGAGAATTCAGCTTGACAGAGAGTTCAATGCTGTACTGAAAATAAATAAGTTCTATGAATGTATTAGATGCACTAGCAACCTGCCAAAAATCAGGCACTGCTTTTCAAATCAACAATAAACCACAGTGTTGCGTTAACACAAGTAAAAACATGCAATAAACCCACAAGCCTTAATACAAACGCTTTAGCTCCATGTTGACTGTAAAAATTGTTAGCAGGTAAATAAAATAGCATTGTTTATAAAGATTATTTCAATCGTGAATTACAAACTAATTCAAACCAGAACAAAACGCTGAAACTTATATGTCCATAAGGAACCGTCATTTTATGTACATAACTGACGTCTGCACTAGGCCAGTAAATGTACAAAAACTGTTGGTAGAATTTAAAACGATGCAGCTTATTATATAACAATAACAACAAGTTTTAATACACTGCTTGGCTTCACCGTTAAAGGTATGGCGAATATCTTCAATACATGTCAACATAAATCACAGAATGAACATTATGGGCATGTGAGTAGGCAATTACACATTTATTTATAATTCCTCAAATGAAATTATTGTTAATATTATTATTATTATTAGTACGTAAGTTTCATATACGTAAAGACACGTGTTATTAGTGTACAATGTAGCCCACATAAATCAAACAACGTTAACGACCGGACATTACCCTAAGCGATAAGCAGTTGCCAACTTAGTTCAGGAGAATATCTCGTCAATTAAGCAGTAAAAACTAAGCTTCCTTCTTTCTTTCTCAAACAGTTACTGAGATAGTGGTCGCTATACTGTGAAGTTTATGTACACCTCGGATTAATACTTGAAAAAATTTAACAATGAAAATCGTAAATATGTAATGATAAAATTACAGAAACTTAGCCGAGGGAGTTACACCCACTTGCTTAAAATGTTGTTCATATGAACAACTTTTATCCTCAATGTTTTCAACCCATCGAAAATACCGAATATATTTTCATCACAGAAATAATGATGATAAAAGAAGAAAGCTAACATTACAAGTTATGCAAATGAGGGAAAGGGAAGAACTTCAGATTGTTTAAAAATTCGTAACTGTAACAAAAAAAATCAAAAAGTAACAAACAACATACCAAGAATGTATTTGCAGATTTGGGTTTACGAGATAAAGCTGTCAAAGTTATGAATTACAGACGAGCTGTATAATATTTTAAAGAGTGATATTAAGCCTCATGACAAAATTCCTAAAATAAGTCACGTTAAAGTCGGGTGTGAATATAAAAACCGGTAATTTATTTTATGGCACGACATATTTCTGTTTCTCCTAGCGATAATCAGTTTGTTCACAGCCTGAATTTTTTATCTGAAAACAGAGAGATTTTTTATTCTAAGAAAGTTTGTCTTCACCAAGCGAATGAATGTAAGAAAAGGAAAGGAGGGGCACATTGGAAAGAAAAATTGTGTACAGTAAAACAAGGGAAAACAAGGGGGAAAACAACTTTTAATAACAAGAACGGGCACGCAAGTCTTCTGAATGATTACCAAGATGTAATTTAAAAACAAATGGACCATTATTACTTGATGGCTTATCAGATCAAGATTATAGATAGTTTTAACACTAGTCAGTATCAATGCTCTTCTCTCTTTCTCTCTTTCTCTCTCTCTCTCAGTTGGAGAACATGAAACTTAAAAAAACGAAAAAAAAAAAAACTTTTTTTTTTTATTTTTTTCAATGTATTCACAAAGTTACATGAATTGGGGTTTTCCTTCTAATAAAAAAGTGACATTCCTTTCTTCAATACATGTTTGGTGAATAAACCACAATGTATAATTATTCATACATAATGAATTAATTTTCCCAAATACGTATAATTTGGATACTTTTTAGGTAGCAGAGTCAATTAAGTAACAGAACTTTGTATTACATACACTTTTATTTGATTATTTCTGGACAATCAGTAATAAGAAATTGTCCATGAAAACTTACACAAGCATGTAAAATTAAGTGTTTTAATTTGAAATCCGAAAGTCATCCTCAAATAATTATTTGATGGTACAAGAAACTTTAAAAGAATCTAGCCTAGCACCTGATTCCACCATTTCTTAGCATTATTTCACGTTTAATAATTAACACACAAAAATGTAACATTCTGAATATCTTTTGAATTATAGTGTTCGTCGTTTACTAAAGCATAATGTAATGAAACAGCGCTCTCGAAGGCATTGGGCTGAGCGACCTGACGAGCCATTCCACCCCCCCCCCGGCCCATGCTAGTTAGGCCCCTACCTACAGCCTGGCGACGAGACTGTTGACTGCGCCCCTCCTCCTGGCGATATGGGCCACTCAGGTGTGGTTGACATCACCGGCCTTCTGAATGGAAGGGCACCTGACAGTCATCCGGGATAAGCATTCACATCGGACGTAACTGAATGTTACCGCAAACACCTTGAATGTTCAGCTTACATCAGTCAGCACGGTCGGCAAGCTCTGAGAATATTCTGGGCATTTTCGCGGACGACTATAGATATCATCCCACTGTGAGCAGAGAGAGAGAGAGAGAGAGAGAGAGAGAGAGAGAGAGAGAGATAATATTGCGGCGTTTAGCTGGTGAGTGTTCGTGACTAACTTGGCAGCGAGGGACGAGGCGGGACTAGCAAATAGGAGAGGCTATGGAAGTGTGGACGATGGTGACACTCTTCGAGTGGTGTGAGAAGTGTGAGAGTGGACGAACAGGTTGAACTGCTGCTGTACATTGCGAGACATTTCTAGATAGAAACATTATGTGGTCCGATGACTGATTTGGGAGAGGGAGGTAGAGAGAGAGAGAGACGTTATTAATTATAAACTAAGAGTAGAAAATTAGGCATTTAGGGAGATTACCTTACATAACATATGTAAGTGTTTATTTGAAACGGGTGAATCGCGAGTGTTGTTTACTCAAGAGTATTAATAGAGATTGTAATAAATTACGAACTTCAATATAATGTATTTATATAATCATCTAAAAGCCCTCTATCCCAAATGAATCTGCCTGCGCCAAGGACAGCAAAGTTGCTACAATAATGTGATAATCACGGTTTACTATTTTAATAAACAAAACACAAGTTTTAACTGAGAACTTTCTGTTAATGCTAGTCTTTTGTGTTAAACAAAATCACACAAATATGGATTCAGGAAGTGAAATTATTTCATGAAGAGTGTATGTATGGTTCCAAACTAAAAATAAAACACACACATACGCGAAAGGTAAAATTAAATTACGATTTCAAGGTAAGATGTTTTTGCAAGAATAATCTATATATATATAAATGAAAGGTGACTGATTGATTGATTGACTGACTGACTGACTGACATATCAAACTGCAGCCCAAACCACTGGACCTAGAATCGTGAAAATTTTTGTGGGGGTTCCCTTCAGGTCGTAGGCGAGCACTAAGAAGGGATTTTTCGAAAATCGACCTCTAAGGGGGTGAAAAGGGGTGAAATGTGTTTCCGAAGAAACGTCGATAGAGCTCGAACCCGACGGCCTATCATCGTGATTTTTACTTTAATAGGACACTCGTAAAAATGCATATTAGCCAATTTAAGGATTTTTCGTAGTTCAACATTTAAGGGGCTGAAAAGGCGTTAAATGTGTTTCCAATCAACTATTGATATCTATCGAACCCTTCGGGATAGAGAGTTGATATTCACTTCAAAATATTGCTTACGTAAATACCCAAAAAGTTGTTTTAGGTTTTTTTGAAATTCGACCCCCCAGACAGTAAAAAGGGGCAAAATGTGTTTTTAATGAATCGTCTTTATCTTTGAAACACAATTGGCTATCGTCGTGATTTTAACTTTAATTGGTTACTTTTACAAATGTCTATGGCAGGACTCAAAATCGTTTCGAAATTCTTTATTTAAAGGGGTGAAAATACGTGAAATGTGTTTTCGATTATCCTTCTATATCTATCGAATCAATCGGGATATCGAAGTACTCTTTGCTTTAAATTGGTGCTTTTGTAAGTATCCCAAGTACCATTTAAAATATATTTTCCGAATTCGACCCTAAACTGGTTAAAAATGGGGTAATATGAGTTTTCGAGCCACATTCGATATATATCGATCCCATAGTTTTTTATATAGAGACGTGCTTTTTGTTTAGAATTGATGCTTACTCAAATACCTAAAAAGTAATTTCAGGAATTTTCGAATTTCGCCACCTAAGGATATGAAAAGGGGTAAAAAGTGGTGAAAAGCGTTTTCAATTAATCGTCTATATATCTTGAACCCAGCGGGCTAATGTTGTATTTTTTACGTCCACGAGATACCAATAAAGTATTGTAAAACGTGATTCAAGGGTTTTTCGAAATTTACTCTCTTAAGTGGTGAAAAGACCTTGAACTTGTTTTAGATAAATCCTCGATATCTATCGAACCCGTCGAGATATACAATTAATTTTTGCTTCAGGATGATTACAGAAATTACCTCAAAACAGTTTTCAGATTTTTCGAAATTCGATTTCTGAATACTGTGCAGGGGTGATATGAGTTTTTTTTAGTGAATGATCGATTTTAATTCAAATGAACGGGCTAGCGATGTGATTTACACTTCAGTTGGATACTTATACAAATGTCTAAGATGTAAATTTAAAATATTTCGAAATTCATCACCCAAAAGGGTGAAAAAACACAAAATTTGTTTTCCATCAACCCATGATATCTAACTAACCAGTAGCGATATTGAGGTGGTGTTTGCGTCAGAGAGATGCTTACGTAAATATTTAAAAAAATATGTATGTTTTTTTTTATTTGTAAGAAACGTAATTATTAAAAATAAAAATAAGTTGGTCAATAACCAAGGCAGACGATCCGAAAAGCAGGAACGAGCAGCGAGAAACAACTTATACAGGAGTTTCACTACAGTAACCTATCGAGACGTAGTGTTGTACAACCTCTATGAGCCCAGGACACAGATATATTGTTTTTTTCAATACATTTTATTTTCATGAATTATTTCGACGTTACGTGACGCAGTTGTTTGTCACTCAGGTCTAAATTCCGGAGGTTCTGGGCTCGAATTCCGTTAAAAGCTGCGTGCAAACGTTCAATTCTGACACACAAAAACTACAAGGCAGATCGAATTAGTGCAATTTACATGTAGTCTTTAAAAGGGGTAAATTTGCAGTTCGCTTTCCACTTAGGTTCCTCTACAATATCAGCTGATATATCGTCGGTATACTGCCAAAAGTGATTAAGTCATAAATGCTATTTCGGTTAAAAACAGTAATAAATTGTAGATATTAACAAAAATGTGGTATGTTACTATACTGTGACACAACAGTACGAAACGACGAATAGACTTTAAACTTGGGCAATTGTTCGTGAACAACATGTACATATTCCTAGCATTTTTTATAATTTTATCTCATTTTGACATTCTCACTTTTGGCATTTCACTAATCTCAGGTTTGGGGCACCAAATACGTTTCCGCGAAACCTTAACTCTCTGAAACTTTGTAATGTCAATAAAGTTAAACTGAATATTTTGACAATATATAATTGAGGGCACCGTCACCAATGGTTGTGCACAGGGTAAACAGATGTTTCTCATTCGATTAACCTCTTACCTTAGATGTCTGTAACTACCATAGAACGTCATATTGGCAGTTTTATAAATAAGGCCCAGGCGAAGTCGCTGTTAGTGGCAGGGACAAACTTAAAGACTGCTTTTTGCATGGACAGCTATAGCTACTTATCCTTCTGCAGAATTAGTTCAACTAGCCGCTTGGACATTCTAACACTTGATGACTGAAGTACCGATCTTGTGTACAAAGAGGTTTTTCAATTAAAGTAAATATTATCAGTTACGAATAATACTCGCGAGCAATGCCGCGGGGGACTGCTAGTAGCCTATAAATACAATGACATTATTAAAAATAACTAGGACTTCGCAACGTACTAAATAAAAAAACGCAGCTTACAAAATCTTGAGACAATAACTCTATGGAAACAAGTATTACTTATGAACACATTCGCTTAAAAATAACGTGATTGCATAAGCTGTATACCCGAAAATTCAATCGACCTTCTGATCTTATAAATTTGAAGCTTTAAATCGTTTTTACTTAATAAGAACTCTAAGTATGTAGTCTTAACACAGGTATCAAACACATGCTGTACAAAATAGTTTTCATAAGTTTGTTTGAACAAGAGGTGTTTGGCTTAAATCTACCGGGAAAAAAACACCAAAATTTACTCTAATGTCCTAAATAACTCTGATCTCAATAATCCCAAAAGAAATGTAAGACGAAGTTTTACTCTGGAAATTAATGAAATGTATGAAATTACCACTAAAATATACTTTTCCTCTAAATACTGGTTAAGAGTGATAAATAAACGCTGAAAACATCAATTGATTTCTACACTTTTTGTGAAGCCAATATGGATAAAATACTCGATGACAATCCTAGATAATAGTATTTGCCAACTTTATGAGTAAATATTTATCCAGAATTACTAACTCGTTACGCGTGATCTCTTGCGCCGCAATTAAATGCACGAGGTTCCGGCGTCAGAGATTGTGCCTCAGAAGTTCGTAACACTGTAAACAATTTTGTTTAAAACGTTGGTTAAAACTATTGTCTAGGATTGCTATTGTTTAATTTTCGCAAATTGGCTTCAGGAATCCTACAGTTATAGATTAATACTTTTACCGTTGAATTATCTACCACACCCTCTTAAGCCACTCGTAGTAATCCTTGATGCAATTCGCTACATCAAACATTCTTCACTTCTTTGATTTGAATTTTTCACATGTTATTTACGAACTATTAATCGACAGTAATAGTAATTCAACCTACTGTCGTGAAACCCGAAATGTTGTAGGAACTCTTTGAGTGTGTGGTTATACCAAATATTACTTTTTTTCTTTAAATGTGAAAAAGAGTTTGGCACTTAACTTTGTTAATGATCGGCGTATGTCTTTCCAGAAAGTTTCCGTTTAAAATAATTGTGGAATATCTGCAAAAATATTCGCCTACTGTGTTATACAAATACCAAGAAACTGAGAAGTTTCATTTTTGAACACGTGATTTGTGAATACATGCACGGAGCACGAAGGTATCGTTCAAAAAATTACAGAAAATAAATTTTTTTTAAATATATTTTCTCTAAACGTAGTTAGCGTGCGACTTACGTAACTGGTACGACGAGAGATGCACATAGCTGCTAGCACGTTACTGAACCAGCTTATTCAGCACAGCGCAATGGATGTCTTGAAATGAGGTGGAAATTGGTGTGGGATACAATTCCTACCTCCATGGACATCGCAACCGAACATAATCTTCATACAGGCGTTTGGCTTAATATGCCCAGGATGATAAGTATGTAAAGAAAATTTTGTTATTTGTTTTAAATTTGCCGCTGTTTCAGTGATCATTGATCTTATAGATTTGCGTACCTTAACCACGAAATGAAACTAATATTTTTACACTTGCGTGCAAGTCTACGAGTGCACAACATTTTTTATTTCTACCATTACCAACTAACAAATCAGCATGTTTATAAACAAGTTTTGCTTCCCACAGTACTCTCCCCCTGCGGTGTGACGTCAGAGGGCGTGTACCTCAAGTCGTCCATTAAATCTTTCTCCAGAGTTTCACTAGAGCCCAGGATGATAACTGAGCACGCAGATGTATCAGAAATATAAAAGGGAAGTTTTCTCGTTTCACTGACTGAAGCTTGGCTAACACGCTGCTTGTTAGCTAAACTTTAGTTCAACATTCAGAATATTTTAGCAACAAGTAAAAAAAAAACAGAGCCACAGAAGTTCGAGCCAAAAGCACAACCAGAAGAAATGCAGCATGTACAGAGAGTAGCCCTAGAAGGACTAACCAAATATGTGTGTCTCAATGCCCGCAAACATCCCACCCCGTACTCACCAAGGGAAAAAAAAGTCACCAGCCGATGCAGACGTTCAACAAGTTCTCAAAAACTAAAACATGCCTACTCAGTTCATCCAAGGAGGGAAAATAATCTATTGTGTATACCCTTCAGTATGAATTAACGGCACATGCCTTGACTAGGCAATTAATATGTTAAGGGCTCATTTTAAAAAAGTGCAAGCAGCTTGTTTTAGTTTCGATGACAAATTATTACCGGAATGAATGAACCTCTTCCCCCTTTCCTTTCAGTGAGAATAATTTGAGGTAACCGGAGTGTAGAAGTCTTTGTTACGTCTTCACCGGAGTGAGGGCGAGAGGTTTACAGGTATGTGGCGTGACGTCTCCCGGGGGGCCGCACAGCAAGTGCCTGGTAAACACAGGAGGATTACCATAGCAAACAAGCTGGCGCTGGTGAACGCCTGGGGGAGGGGCCGTAAATCTCGTGAAATATGAGGACGGGTTGGGGCGGGTTACTGCGGGCCGTAAACTGCCCTCCGCCGACAGCTCAATAAGCCCAGGGAGAGAGAGAGAGAGTTGTTGTGTTGTCGCTCTGCTCCTCGCCCGCCAATCATGTCCATCCAGCCTGTTGTCTGCATGCAGTGTACGTGCACCTCCTGCCATCATGCACGACCACCACCAGCTGCACCCTGACAACTGCATCTCCGTGCACTAGCCTGCACTAGTTTACACGCTAGACTGGCTGGGGCGACAAACACTGAATCCCCTCACCTCGGGATTACCCTGAAATATGCATTCGCATGAGTTATTTTTCTCAAACAAACCAATGAACTTTAGAACATGATTTTACACATGTAAACAAAATGCATTTCCCTGTATGCATGTTATTTGTTTTTCTATTACAAACTAATAAATAATTTGGGGTGTAGGTGGGAAACTATATCAGTGAAAATCTAAAAATATACAGAAATTCGTTTCAGTTATATGAACATTTTCCAAGATAAAATTAGAAAATACAGAGTTAGGGCTATATACGTTTGCTACATCTTGTCGAATTATGTGTCACTTCTTTAAAGTTTGTGTACTCTGAACACAGCGAGCGCGATCGGGGCCTTGAAGTATGAAAACGTTAAAGCCAACTATTCATTGCTCACCATATGCACTAAGAGGAAAAAAACGCTCAACAATAGGTGTCTGCATTCGTGTCGAAGAATCTTCTTAGGGACGTTGATATGTCATTTTCCCCCCTTTTTATTTATCCAGCAGAAGCATCTGTAAGGTGTGACCAAGGGGCAAAACTTTTAATAAGTACAACACAAGTGACAATATTTAATGTTTACACTCTACCATTTACATTACAAAATTTTACTACATCCCCATTATTCTTAAATTTCACGGTGTTAGTTAAAGTAACCGTAAACGATAAACGCTTATGGACATTCATAAAGCAGTTCCCACAAAGTTATATTCTAAATTTTGTGATAAATAAAAAAACATTGGAAACCTAGTTACAAATTTAAATACTGAAGACGAACGAAGTGTCTGATTCCAATTAAGTTTCAGTATGAAGTTTCAATGCTTTTAATAAACACTTTAGCTATAATAAGACTAACATTTATTTATTTTAGATCGATAGAAAATATTTCACAGTTAAATGTGCATTATTCTGTTTTAAAAAAATTATACGAGAAACTTTATTTTTGTTATGGATTTCGTACTTCTACTACACGTTCATTGATATGGAATCACAAAACAACGAAAAGTCTTCAGAGCTAAATGTCAAAACAAGGGGCTAACTGCAGGGACCGTAAGAACATTCTTGAAATCTAAGCGAAACTAAGAAAATTTAGGAGTTTTTTTAAATTGCAGTGAAGGCATTTTGGTGTGCTCCGTACTACCAAAGGAGTTTACATCAAAGTCACCTAAATGTCTGAAAAAAAAAACTTTCAGCGTTTAACTTAAATATGCTAAGAACCTCTTGGGACTAGCACCATTAGTTTTAATGTCATAATTTTTCGAAATCCCAAGCAGATTTTAATGACCCGTGGTACTCCCTAAATATTTGAATTTATTTTCAAATGTGAGCGCCATAGGAATCTTAACATGTTCAAGTGCACATATCTTCAAAATAATATCCGCCAGTAGACTTTAGGTATAAAATAAACATATTTATTTCTTATGAGTAAAATTACCATTATGAAAAACTGATTAAGATATTATGCACTTCTGTTTTGGGACACAGTGTACAAATCCATCATTCCTATCTTTCCAGAGTTGCCAAAGGATAAATTTTAAGGCAGTCGATTAGTAGCCAATACATATTTCAGTGCCGTAGTTAAATTTTCATAACAGACAATGAGCTCAAAGTAAAGTGATTCAGGACGAAGTTAGGCGATATATTTTCAAAAAAGTAATCCAAGAAAGCGGTTTCAATTTGTATGTAAATTGAACATAGTGGAAGAACAGTACCCTGAAAATAGCCTTTAGAATTCCGTTTCTTTAATAGTATAATTACCTCCGTAACAGTTAGCAACGAAACTTCTAATAGTGTCCAAACTATGAAATATCGTCTTTTTATTAATTGTATTCAAACAACTTAACGTAATTTTCAAGTACTGTATATATCTTCTTCACATCCACAACAAGGCCCACAAAACTTACGTAAACGTATGACGCGGCGGTTCATTTGATACGGGCGAACTTTGCCACTTTCCCGATCACTCTCGTCAAATTCCAATCAAACTATGCGATCCTATCACCTAACTGCTGCTTGGCAGGTTCCCCATTCCACGGCCCCGGGCAACTATCAGATATGCAGCCTGGCTCACTCGCATCAATTCTGCGAACATTGATTAATCCTGAACACCTGCTGTGCTAGACAGCACAGTTATAGACACAGCGGGATATGATTTATATATATTTTAAACAAACATGTTCATGGCTATATGGTTGAACTATGATGACGTTACCTAGCTAAACGGGATTGTGTTCATTCCTGAAGATTTAAGCCGACTTTACAGTTGAGACATTTACATTTGTTCTGCTTTAGCCATGTATGGTTAAAGATATAGTGTTCCGATTCACGATTGAGAAGGGATTTATAAATTTTACATATTTGTTCTGCAAACTACATCTTAAAAGTGTCATTCTTCCCGTAAAAGCGATTACCTTGGGCATGTACAGAAATATTTAGATTTACAAAAATAGGAAATAGAATATAAAATTCATATCACAACCAAACTTTCATGTACGAAATTGGTAGCTTCGGTACAAAAGCTGGCCAAAGTGTATACAGAAAGTATTTTGGTCAATTAATAAGTCTCCCGAAAAATATTTTAATTTTTAACAAGAGGCAGCCGATCGTTACAAAATTTAACACTATACTAAAATTTTATTTTTTTTTTTATTTCCTAACATTTTGAATGATTATCGAGTAGAACACATTTTTTTTTGGTGCACAAATTTTCTCAAATAATTCTTAACCTACTAGTTCAGTTTGTAGTGAGAAAGTATGTGCGAGAGAGAGAGAGAGAGAGAGAGAGAGTTAAGTGAAATTGAGAAAATGAGTGAGAAAGGGAGAGAGTGAGAGAGTGAGAAAGTGAAATAGCGGTAATTGGTGAGGGTGAGCGATAAGAGACAGAGAGAATGAGAGTGAGGGGTCAGGGTGAGTGTGGTTTGTGTAAGGGCCCCACGCTCGGATCCGAGCGGTAAACTATGGCGTGTACATGCGAGATTGTGTGTGGTGACGGAGGAGGGGGTCATAGACAACGTATTCTGCTTCTAATGTTGCCAAATTAATGTGTAAATCCGTACGGGCAGGCATTTAAAACGTAACGTTACCAAGGGGATTATCGCAGATCCAGGCGAAATATCATGTGTTGATTTTCCTTGAAGTCATCTACTGGCTCTTGTTCAGGTAGACTACTTCAAGACTCAAAATTTTATTTCGGACTATGTCTTCACGTTGTGAATAATTGTTAAATAGTTTTTGTAATTTACATTAAAAATTCACTCCAAAGTGTGTTTAATTACTTAAGAGGAGGAAAAATTCTATCAATATGAACGTTCGTCAAAATGAAAACTATATATAATTATACTAGCTGCCCTGACAAACGTTGTTTTTTAGAAAATGTCTAGGCTCATGTATGTATCTGACTTCCGTATATCTGCGAGAAGTTCGTATAGTTAATATTTCAAGCTGTTCTGTAGTACACATTTTCTTTTAAATGTATTTTGTCCCTCTTTGGTGTGTTTTCCCCGATAATTCCACACAGTTTTGCCAAATTATTTTCTTTAAAAAGTTCTGTAATCATTGTATAAACTTCACTTAAATATTATGCTCGTAAATAGAAAATACTAGCTAGATATTCAATGAACGTGCCGTTGTTCAAGATAACCTCAGCCTCGCGCCGCCAACCTCGCAGAGTTCCCGGGCACACGGGGCTGTACGAGCGCCTCGCAATATCGGCGAAGAACGCGGAGTAGACCCAGCACTCGGGCGGGAGAAGGGCGGGGCGGCAGATGGGCGGGCGGAACGCAGGCGGAATGGTAAAACAGGGGCGCCGCTGCCGACGACGACGTCCGACTCGGGGACGACGTAATTGCATTCAGGCGGAGGCGTCCGGAAACCGCGGAGAAGCGTGCGGTCGAACACCCCGAAACTCGGCCGTCGTCGACGTCGCGATGCAATTACCGCTGGTTAAACCCCGAAGATCAAGACGACCTACAACCCCTCCTCCCACCCTTCCCGACACCCTGCTGGACTAAAAGAAAAAAAAACATTTACTCGCACGCTGGCGACTGCAACGGTGCGAGATGGCTCCTCCTCTCCGAGCGGATGTTACCTAAGACGATTTCCGTCGAGCAGTTGATTGCCTGGAATTATTGGATCCTCTCCCACCCCCTTCGCTGATCTTGAGGTTAGGTCGAGCAGCACGTAATCAAACGCACCCAAGTTTATCTTCCTCAATGATACAGTTGGATGCTTCAGTTTGGGTTAAGTAGGCCCCACACATACTCATTAAGCAAGTACCTTCAGTGCACGTTTGCCTACCAACCACTTTGCAGATAATGTGTTCATGTATCCAATACTTCTGCAATGTAAGGTCATGTTCTCTTGTGTCTACTGTTTCCGTAATAATAATAATAATTTTTTAAATGTTAAACGAGAGCACATATCAAAAATCTGTGTGGCAGTTTTGTTACATATCTGCTAAATTTTGCAAGACAGTAAATACACTTAAAAATTTTTTTTGTAAAATTTACAAGGATATTCTTTGTACTTTTACAAATCCTTGTAAAAGTACAAAGAATACCCTTGTAAAATCATTAGTTTATAAAGTTACAAAGGTAAACTTTGTAATACTACAAAGGAATTCCTTGTACCTATACTGACAGTTCTTGCACTGTAAATTAATTTGTAAAATATGACAAGGCACTTCTTCGTAGTTGTACAAACTTTTGTAAATGTTGAAAATATTCCTTGTAAAATTATTAGTTTATAATGTTAAAAGAATTATTGTTTGCAAAAAAAACTTAGAAAAAAATGTGTGGTAGCCTACAAAAATCGTAAGTTCGCCGGAAATTACTTATGCAACGATCCCAACCTTTGATAAGTATTTTTCTAGAATAAAGTGAATATTTATATGAGTTGCGTGCTTTAAAAGGAAGAATTATTACTGAACTATACATTGAATGTATACAAATAAATATAGACTAAGCAATATGTAAGTCCCGGTGGTCTAGGGGTAAGGTGCGTAGTTTGTAAGCATGGAGTTAGTGGTTCGAAACTTAGCACCTCCCGAGATTATTTTTTATTGTTTCAAAATAATCTCTTGTATACGTACTTTATTCCAAATTTATTTGATAAATAAGTTCAGTGTTATTTATGAAGTTCAATGAACATTTAAATTTATTATTTTCCTTATTGAAAATACAGCTACGAGGCTAGTCCTTGTAATTTTACAAAGCTATACTTTGTATTTTATTACAAGGATAACCATTGTAGTTTTACAAGGAATTTCTTTGGCAACTGGGTTTCCAAGGCTTTTCTTTGTAAAAGTACAAACATTTTTTTTACAGTGATACTATGGTTTTAGCTAATTGCGTAGTTAACGAAATTGTTGTTCTTGTCTTGAAAAAATCTATCGTGGCGAAAACCATTTTATATGAAACGACGCGTTCACTTCCCATTTATTGACTACGTATTGATGGAATTTGCATTAAAGCGCAGACAATCTTTTCAATTGCTGCACATCGCAACACGCTGTTTTTTAGTGTACGTTGTATGTTCAACTTGATAACAGTGTTTAGAAGAACTTGTGTACGCATATCTACCTTTGTATGCCCGATATGCGACGGGAAATTGAACGTGTTTCAATAGCAATTTCTTCCTAGTTGTCATTCGAAGAACCTCTCACGTTGCATATCAGATTAATCATAGTATCTACGCACTGGCGTGCAATATTTGCGTTGTCTGTTAGTCTCTATACGTCTTCAGAAGTGACCCTCTAATGTAATTGTGTAAAGAAAATAAATGTCGTATAGCCATATGGTGCTCTAAATGTATTGCGACGGTGTCTGTCAATGTCGCTCTGTTTTAGCCTTCACAACGTGAAAACTGTGGACCATGTCGACATGAGAGCATTCGTAAGTGACAATATGTAGACGAAATACGAATATGTTCCAAGGTTGTAAAATGATAAATATTCAAACGATGCTCTGAACACCCCTTGGTGACCGGGGCAGACGGAGCCCTTGACAGTTACAAGGACCTAAGTTTTTTTTTTTTTTTTTTTTTCGTTTGGGGCAGGGAAATTGGGACGGCAATAGTCGAAAATAAAGCATCCATCAAACACCTCATCATCTCAAGGCGTGAGTACTCAACTTGCGTTGCAGGGTTTTCGTTAAAAAAAAAAAAGCGTTTTTTAATGATACTTTAAGCGATAACCCTATTATTTTACATGTGGAAGGGATGTGGTCATGTCCAATGCAGTTTTTATCATTGTGATTTACAATTACAGTTAGTATTTTTTTTAACTACAGCAACGTTAAAAAAGCAATTTTTGCCACTTTTGAGAAGCTTGGTAATCATGTGTTTAACTAACGGACGGAATTTTTGGGTATTCTTTCCGTAGATAAACGCACTGAAAACACTATTAACAGTTATACAAGTAATAATATTATTCTTATCACGCTACAGCAGAAGCACACGCACCAAGTCAAAACAGCTCTTAAGGGGCTTCACTACATGTGCTATAAATGTTTTGCCGCGAGTTGTGAAAACTTTCTTTTTGCAGAAACTGCTTTTCGTGCATAACATTTGTATGTCTACAAAAAGAACGCATACGTCGAAAAAAAGTCTATACGCTTATTACTAACATGGTTTTATGGTTCTTCAAGATTGTTAAAAAACTCTTTCATATTGCTGTATCAAGGGGAATACCGCCCGGATTCTTGAAACACAAATATAGAGAAGAAAATGTTCGCCTAAAAAAATAGTGTGTGGTCACCACTTAACGTCCAACAGGCAAATCATAATAGTAGTACAGCAGTGTGCTACAACTGAGTGGGTTTGCACGACGTAGAGGCAATTCTACTTAATTACATGCGCCGATCAGCGGCACCTTTAGCGCTCCATCAATTTTGTTACTTTCGCGCACAGCAGCAGTCAGCATAGCGAGTACGGAAAGGTACGATATCGAGCGGACGACTGGAATACTCTATCGTCAATAAAATCTGAACTACTCATCAAAATCCGATGAAATGTTTTCGCCCAGTAGATATTTTATCAGCGAAAGTTTATTTACATAGCACTGTGCAGTGCTTTACTTTGGAGCAAAAAATTTAAAACTGTTTTTAGAAAAATCAACAAAATCTACGAAAATGGAAAACCTGTCGTTTTTATAATTTTTAATATGGTAATATCTACGCCTCTATAACAAACAAATTTCAAAAAAAAAAATTCCAAAAGTATTCACGTTTTGATTTGAAAATAATTTTACCGTCTGAAAATCTCTACGCGAGAACTTTACGGATGTTAATATTTTTTTTTTTTTTCAAATGATAGCGCGAGTATTTTTTAAATTCTGTTACTATAGAGGTTTATATATTATCATATAAAAATTATAAAAATGACCGTTTTCTATTTTCGTCGATTTTGTGGTTTCAAGCGGCTACTTTCCTAAAAACTTTTTTTCATTGTTTACTCGCAAGTAAAGCACACTACTGCGTAGTGCTATATAAATAAATGTCCACTGATAAAATACCTACCCGGCAAATAAATCTAATCGAATTTTAATGAGTAGTTCCGATTTTATTGACGATTGAATGTTCCAGTCGCCCGCTCGACATATACGTTTCCACGTCCCTTAACCAGGGCACAGTTGAGTTTGTTTTATTAACTTCCCGTGGTTTGAAATGCAGTATTTAATGAAGTCCGTGACTTACACAAGCTCCCAGGACCCACGCCAACAGCAGGATGGGCAACAGCAGTGACTAGCCGTCGAGTGACAGCACTCCGCGCCGCGAAACTATACCGGGAAGTCAACGCGCAGTGCGTTGAGGCCGGCGACATTCCACGGACTAAGAGTGTCGTTTGCCTTGCTCGAGGCGGGTACGACAGGTGACAGAGAAACTATAGGGACACAGAATCTAAACTACCACACGTGAGGCGAAATAGAACAATTAAAATGGCGACACTGGCAAGCAATACGGCGTGGACCCGTTCACCGTCCTGTGTACACTAATCCACAAAGAAGTCAAATTTTTTTTCGTAGCAGGTAAATATTATTTTAGAAACAAAAACTGGTATTATTTATATATATATATATATATATATATATATATATATATACATACATACATACATGCATACATTTTGTAAACGAACTAATAAAAGTGAGATAATATTGACAGCGTAGAAAACCGTGGAAAACCTACGGCAATGAAGAGTCCTATACAGCATGCGCTAGATGCCGCATTTGAGGTACGGAAACAAGGGGCGGGGGGGCGATAAGGGATAGACTGGCTCGTTCGTCAACAACCGTGTCGCCTCTATGCGCGTAAACTAGGTGCAGTGTTTTAGTAGTTAGCTTTCTCCTATGGGACTTGAAGCGGTGACCCTACTTTTTATTTACGGAAAGTGCGCAGTAAAGTCTAGCGCGTGCTTCTATAATTTAGATTGAAGATTCCTGTTGGTATTTTTCACGTGACAGCAGTCCTAAGAAGACGTTTCTAGCCATCTTGAGGTGCCCCGACACACATGACATCTAGGAAACAAAAATAAAAAATGCCAATTTTAAATTGTATTTCTTTTCGAAAAAAACTTGATATCGAACACATACTTAGTGTTATTTCTTTGGAAAAATTCTATTCTAACAAGCTGCAACACAGTTCATGCGCCAGATGTACAGGGCTTTGAACAGCCAGCCACTGTTAAGTTCGCCAGTAGAACTGTCACAAAGTGCGCTCACGAGTGGAATAGTAGCTGCGTACAAGCACGCCAGATCGAAGTACTAAGAGAATATTCCACACTTCCCAGGGGCTGATAAGACTTTAGGTCCGAGCTGCTAAAGGGCTTACGACAAAAGCACCGTCACATTATGTCGATGAAGTATGCCTATTATATTCTGTGCATGTGATATGCCACGTGTGCATTTCTGCGTCCAACCTCAATACGCAACGTTAGGCCTAACACATTTATGAGAAAATTCTTCCTTCCTTTTCTCAATCCTTCCACAATTCATCTGCCAATCAGCTACTGACCATAATATGCAATAAAAACCAAAATGTCAACGACCCTATTAAATTGCGACAAATGGCAGTTCACTAATGCCAGCAGTTATTCACAATTACATAGCTAAGCAGCAGTCACACTACTCAAGATTTAATATTCTATAAGATTTATCATGCAATATTAAATATTGAGTAAGATTTTCAATACACAATTAAATCTTGTTTTAGACTTTAATGCATAATTAAAATTGTTTAAGACTTTAATGCATAATTAAATCTTGTTTAAGACTTTAATACAAAATTAAATTTAGTTCAAGACTTTAATGCATAGTTAAATTTAGTTTAAAACTTTAATGCATAATTAAATTTTGTTTAAGACTATAACGCATAATTAAATTTTGTGTACGATTTTTCATGCAATGTTAAAAATCATGTAAAAATTTTTCATGCAACATTAAATCGTGTATGAGATTTTTCATTGGAGGTCTTATGCTAAAATATCCAAACAATGATATTCAAAAATATTTTACACGCACGCAATATTTAAGTGGAAAGTTTATTCTTGCAAAAGATTAGTTGTTGGCCTTTGTCGATATTGAATAGCCGTCATTTCTGCCAAAATATTCACACTCCTTTTCACTCAAACACAAGTCTGATGAAAATAATAGTTTTTATCAGTATTTTCTTAGTACCGATGTTATTTATTCTCCTTCAGAATCTACTATAGGCAAAAATTTTTGCTATATGCATCACCAAACTCTTGTTTGCAAAGCTCAATTGGACGTAGTTATGCAAAAAGTGAATCAACCCACAAAGTAATTTATTTTCAGATGATCATACCGTGTAGAAGAGAAATGTACAAAGTATGTCCTAGAAAAATATAAAGCTTTAATTCGTTATATTTGAAGGATAAAAGGAGCCTAGAAAAAATAGTTTATACAAGGTATACATTCACCAGAAAAGTTTGACCTTGACTATCTCTGTTGCAATGAACTGTCGGTTGGTTCCATTTTGCATAACTACGTCTAATATTGACTCCTTTTATGACCGGTATACAATTTGTCACGTGACCAGCAAAGAATAGCCAATAGTATCCTTCTGTGCGAGTTGCGAGACCTCGCAACGATAAACACAACATGTTCTGGTCAGTGAACAATTCCTGCACTGGGTTAGTATTATAAACAGAAACATAATACAGCAAGATTAGCTCGCAGTGGCGTACACTTTCATAAAAAGGATTCAATTTATGGCATTTCGTTTGAGATACGCCTTGCATGAGAAATTATATTTTGACATTTAGTTTAAGATCGCAATCTCTCATGACTTTTGCCTGTATATTCTGTTGCGTTAAAAGGACAGCTTTAATGTACAGCGCAATGTTGGATAATCTTTCAAGTTTCTTCTGTCGCATGCGAAATAAACACTGCAACGATCGATCAAGTTAAATTATAAACCACTGACGAACATGGCTGCAGTAAAACTGCGTCAAATTTTTCAGTAATGCAGATGAAACAGTTTATTCGAGTGTACAAATTGAAAGATGACGTTTTATAAGACTCTGACTTAATTTCATTAGAGTATTTCGCAACCAACGTATAGTCTGATTTCTCGTTTAAATTCGCACAAACCCCGTCGTAGAAGTTTATTTCGGAAGCATTATAGTCCTCATGAACTATCGTAAGAAAAAGTGCTCAAGTTTTTTATTTTCAATGGACCATAGAGAACTTTGCAAACCAGAGAAATGAGAAGACAAATTTGTATAATGCGAATAGTAAATAAGCTAATGGAAAATGCACGAAATTCAGGAAAGTGAAAATAAAGGGGAGTGGTAACTAGGATCCGCTGCATAAAATTTCACGAATAGTAAAGAGCTAAGAAATACAACATTTTATTGGAGCAAGTGACACTTGAAAGAAGTCATGCGGCAGAGTAGGGCAGAAGAAATTCACGACTCAAGAGTACTTTCCTTTGTTACTCTATAATTCTCCAGTCTCTCACATTTTCACGTGGTAAATCTGGGACATGTGCTTCGGAAGTGTTTCTTTACTGAAATACGAAAGAGAACATTAAGCGTCAAACATTTGACAAGAAATGTAAAAATAATTATGCTTATCGAACGAAATGATACTTACGCCCACCATAAATTACGCATGCCCACATCGTCGGGGACATATAAAAAAAGAGGATGAGTATGGTTTACATGATATTAAAATGGAAAAAAGATTCCGTTACAGTAAAGAAAAATACTTCTTAGAAACTGTTCAGCTTGAAGGAAGAAACACTTGTTTTTACGTCAATTTATAGTTTTGAGGTCCCGCCCAGTAGCCAGTAGTTGTAGAGTGATTTTGAAAATATGTTTTTAAAGCAAAAGCCTTACAGCTTCTCAGTTTTTTAAGAATCACCAATGTTGTTATGAAAATAAGCCAAAATCAGAAAAACAAGCTTTCTGCGAATGGACGGTGGATTATTTTGTAAAACGTTTAAATAGAACTGTGCATCGTATGACTGCTCTTGGTCTTCAATTTTTTCAAAGTATTCCGTTAAAGATGTTTCGAGTTTCTTACACCAACGTGAGAAGAACTACCTAGCACGGCCTTAAGTTTATTTTTCATACATTTATGATAAAGTAACGTGCTTTTGAAAACAGTTTTGTTTTCTACAACAAACGAAAACATTTCTTTAACAGCAAGATGTTTTTAATAAAACTATCTTTCCCATAACTTTACCTAAATTTGATTTCTCGTCTATTCAGCTTCCTGACACTATGAACCAAGCTGTTGCGGACGCATCGTTGTTCTCCAGTTGCAATACATAGTCCGTGTTAATCTCATGAACCTCCGCACTATGTAATGAACACTTACAGAAGCACATGCATAGGTTCACCGACTAAACTCATCTCTACTATCCTGCTGAAGATTTACAGCACGTAAACAAAGTATTAGAGTACCTTAGAAAATCCAAGACTATTTCCGAAACAAAGTACGCCTACTTGCTTTCACATCGTGCACTATGCATTTACGTACATAACGTTTCTTCAAGTTACACAAATATGTCAACACAACAGTATTTCTATACTAGCATAACCAGTTTACAACAAAATAAGAATTTGTACACAGAAAATAAAACAAGGCACAAAGAACAAATGATGCACGAGATTTCATGGGCCGTGAAAATTCTGAACGCAGGAGGGAGTCATTTGATTTATTGGCCTCCCGGAGAGTAGATTTACGAACTCACATTTTTTCCTGTACGGGGTTGTCAAGTGTTATTACACACTAGTACGCGATCTGTCTGTCCAGTTGCATTCGTTCAGCTACTGGAAATGTCACGCTAACAGTGCTGAAAAACATACTGAAGTATATTTAGTAAGATGCTTCGTAAGAATGACGTTATAGCACAAAACGCGTTCCATGCGGTCGGAAGGTAAACTGTAAGGAATTAGCTGTAAAATTAACAATGTCTGGATTCCAAGCAGTCTTACATATGACAGTGTGCCACGTGTCTGACTGTAAACAGAATTAATGATATTGATCACCATAAACTCGCTTACACCAATACATTCACACAATGTTTCAATTTGAGTGCCTACAAAACAACTGATTTATTAAATAGTTCACGGTGTAGCGAAGTATATGACCGTGCTTAATCTCAAGCAATCCAGTGTAATTTAGCTGGAGTGATAGATAGACAAAAGAATGTTTCGACAGATCACAGTTCGTATATTCATTAATAAACGCAGGGCTGTAGCCATGTAGCATCGAAACCCTTAGGCTACGTCTCCAAAATGAAAAGTTTATTTAAACGTATTCGTTTTATTGGATCTGATGTACATATTTATTAAAGTTGAATTCCTTTGGCAATAAGTATTAATACACTTTACGTCCTTTATTGGACGTACACTATTTTATAATGTTTGAGTTACAAGTATTTCTATATCTAGCGTAGTAAAGATTACGTTACAGTACCCAAAAAAACTGACAGAATACAACCCGACTGAAATCTAAATCATTGCGCTTTCAGTTGCTGAACAAGCTGTGAACACTAGAGCATGGAAATCTAACACAAATGAATTGACCGCGATAATCCCAAATCTTTATTGTAAGCCGAGCCTGGTGGCGCCAACGGTAACACGCTGGATTCGCATTCGGGAGAGTCCAGGTTCGATCCCCGGCTCCGGCCATCCTGATTTCGATTTTCCATGATTTCCCGAAATGGTTCCAGGCGAATGCTGGGATGGTTCCTTAGGGCGTGTTACATAGCTCGACGCTAAAAGCATTAATCTATAACTGTAATTTTCTTGAAGCCAATTTACGAAAACTAAACAATAGCAATCCTAGACAAAAGTTTTAGCCAACGTTTTAAACAAAGTTGTTTCCAGTGTTACGAACTTCTGAGGCACAATCTCTGACGCCGGAACTTCGAGAATTTATCTGCGGCGCAAGAGATCACGCGTAACGAATGAGTAATTCTGGATAAATATTTACCCATAAAGTTGGCAAATACCATTATCTAAGATTTTCATTCATCATTTTATACATATTGACTTCGAAAAAAAAATAGAAATCAATTGACGTTTTCAGCGTTTATTTATCTACCACGCACTCTTAACAAAGGCCACGGCTGACTCCTCTCCCAGCTCCTATCATTATACCAAGTTGTTTGTCACCGTCTCTAATGACCTCGCTGTTAACGAGACGTAAAGCCTACTTATCTTACATGTAAAGCCCACTTATCTTACCTTTATTGAATCGTACAACTGCTTTTGGTGTACGGAAATTTAAGTCAATTGAAAATGTCACGACCGGGCCACGGGGATGTCGGAAAACCACACACGCTTAACAGTGTAATCGAGAGCTTAGTCGCGTATCGAAACCCACTCGACATGATCCACATATGGCAAGCACATTACTACAGGCAGTAATAAGCTATTATAGCTAGTAACAATGCCTCATCACTCCCCAGCTTCTGCCTACACACGCGTTAATAGACAAGTCCAGCTAACAACAGTGTGGGCTGTCTGCTTGTGGCTGATCTGCACGTTTGGTACCTTCAAGTCTCCATTTTCCAACTCTCGAAATAGTCAGCAACAACAAAAGTGCTACAATGACTCGCAATGCAGGATAGAGAAACACTCCATACGTGCGCCTGAAACAATAGAACTGCCTCTTACGGCCACGGGTTTTTTATTCTGTATATCTTTTTAATTCCTGATCGTTAAATCGTCAACTAGGATATGACATAGTATATATATATTACATACACACATATGTATACGTGCAACAAACGTAAAACGCTTTAGCACATGCTAGGGAGGAAAAATTGGCCATGTAAAACCAAATCTTGAGTTTATTTTCCTGAATTTCGGTGGAAACTAAATAAACGTATTTTACTAGCATTTACTCCGCCATGGCACGGCACACGTAGTTCGGAGTTTCACGGCCTCAGTTAAGTGCACCTTTAAAAATGATAAGGTTATCCTATTTCGGAGAAGTTTCTGTACCACCTGCGTGATTTATACTTTTTTTCTGGACTAGGAGATTATATCTGCTGATGAAAACCGTAACTTTATTTCATATAAAAAGTTACGTTTTTTATATTGCGTATTTAGAGATTTATGAGCATGGATTAAGTTTATATAAACGAAAAACATACACCGGGTCTGAAGCAAGCTGATATCAGTTTTAGGCCGACAGAAGTACAGTCTCCATGGCTCGGTGGTAAAAAACCGAAGGAGACGAATACCAAACTGGGGCTAATTTATACTGCTCCAAAAGGTTCAACAATAACTCGTTTTAGATTCCAATGAATACACCACAGATTACTGAGAAACTTGACATACCATACGAGACAGGAGCACACACCGTACTGTACAAACAGTTTCCTACACAGATCAGCCAGTTGAATGGTGTTTCATTCACCTACCTGCATGATAAGCAGGTTCTGCAAAACTTGTTTTGAGTTCTACGTTTGCGCTGATTTGGCGAGTGTCCGTCACCTCTGACGAATTAAACAGTCCTATGACAAAACAATTGTCGAGGACATTGGTCGAGGAAATGGTATAATCGGGAGAATACTCATCTGTGGTTTGTTAACGTCCCTCCCCCACAGAGATATTCTAATCCAAGACTTGGGTCCTCCAGGAAAAAAAAAAGCAATCTCCACAATGGCAGGTCAGTACGCTTATGTCCATGCCTCTATTAAGTCCGACGAGGATAACTTTTCAGTTATTTGGAGTGTTTATATAACACCTGAGATACTAGCACCCGAGAATTTCCTCACATGTATACGCGCTAGTACATCTCTTTTCACTTCTCGGCCTTGGATAAAATAAAGCAGTAAATATTACATTGCTGTCAAAAAATCTAAGCAAAGGGGAAACGCATCTAGTACGTTACGCTTCCTTACACAACTCCGAAGTCATCAACACATTTGTAAATAATAGCAATGTATATTATTTATTTATTTTTCGGGTATTTACTAGGCAATATCTTCGTAAAATTATCGCAATGGAATGATTTGGTGAAATATTATGCGCATACGTCAATGTAGTGCTACGGCTCAGAAAACCAAGAGTGAGCCAAGAAAAAAAAGCAAAAAGAAAAACAATCCGTATTTTCTATACACATCACATACATAAACAACAATACCTGAAAAATCCCAAAAATAATTGTGCCAGGTCACACAAAATAAGAAACTAAAATTCAAAACGAAAGCAACGAAAAACTCAGGACACAAAAATTTAGGAAGCACAGCCAACAACTAAACGAAGACAACGTAACACACAAAAACAGGATGACCCAACAGCGAAGCCACAAACACAAGAACAAACGAAACAACGAGAAGAACACAGGAGTTGTTTTCCCAGACGAGCTAGTCGCGACGTTCTCACACGCAAAACGTGCAATGAATAATTTGGTAGTTGCATATGTCCGCAATATTTCACCAAATTATTATTATTTATTTATTTATTGTGTGTCTAAGCGGCCTCGAACAGCATTTCACTCTTGGTGGTGGTATACAGGGGAGATGAGCAGGAAGTCGGCCAGAGCATGTAAAGGAAACGTAAAGGAATCATCCCTGCATTGTGAGAATAGCACTGAACCATCCCTACTTTTATTTGCCTGGAGAGATTTCGGAAGACAATGGAAAACTTAAATTAGAATGGCCGGAGAGGAAATTCTACCTGGACCCTCCCGATTAAGAGGAGTGTGTTTTACCACGGATATACCTAGCTCGGTGATTCTCCACATCAGTCCGTGAATGACTATGATGTTAAATACCATTAGAACAGTGTCTATCACTGTAAGAAAATGTCCCAAATATAAATGGAAATAATTAACCTATACACAGTACAGAACCCTTACCATACATCAGTTTGTAAACAGAGAAAATGTTTAGCATTGTTACCATAAAAGTCTTGTAACAACAGTACGCATTTGACTATGTCCTAATAATGTAGAGGAACACTGGCATAGATGTGTGGGGAACAAATTTTACCATACCTATTTTCGTAACATTGCTATACTTCGGTAGGGTAAGTTTACAAATTATTTTTTACAGCATAGCCACAATGATAACATATTTTAAATTCTATTCTTGTTTTAATTCTCCTGGTTTAAACATACAAAGCTACCGTTCCTTGTGTCCATCGAACGATTATTGCAATGTGTTAGTATTATAAAATGAACCATTTTTATAGGCGATTCACTTTAAACTGAGCACTTCCCACACTTACAATAAAATAAGTGTTTATTGAATATAATAATGTAAAACTTGGAGAGCTCTGTAATGTTTACACTAGTTTTTAGTTACATGGAAGATTTCATATTTAAAATAGTAAGTATGGAGGCAAAATTGCGTACATAACATTTCAAGCAGTGCTCAGTTAATCTTTAACAACCTATATGGGCATGCGCCATTGCGAAAAAATGTGTAAGAGCTGCAGGAAAAAAACAAAATAAAAAAAAACAGTATTTGCCGCTAAACATTTAGTACGCACACATATATATACATACAACATACCCACTAAACATACACACACGTGGATACATACACACAATTCCGGATAGGAATATAGACTTATCAAAAAAGTAAAGGGGCTCAAAAACCAAAAGAATTAAACAAAAAAATGTTTGTAGGAAGCCTGCTAATTTTCGTTTCGTTTGTACTTCCGTTGTGTAGTCTGAGTCTGGCCATTCATGTTGCCATTGTTACTCTCATCTATTTTTGTGGACGACTCTTCATTCACCTTATATTATTTTGTTTTGTTGGTCCATTGTTTTTGTGTCGTCTTTCTGAATGCAAGGACTGTGTATTTATTTCCGGAATTAATTTTTTTTGTCCTATTTTGTAGTGTTCGTGTCGTCTTTCTGGATACGACTGTATTCCTTCCCTGAATTGTATACATGTTATATGTTTGTTGACAACATTTAACATTGCCTTCTTTAATGCGAGGTACTTTACAACTATGCGACACTCGCTCAGGATGGCGTACGTACATAAACTGGTTTAATTTATATCTGCTTATTGATCCACAAATAAAAAAATCGTAAAACTCTTTTATATCGTAGTTTGGTTAACATGCTGTTTTTTTTTTTTTTTTTGAGATCTGAAGCTATTTTTGGCGATGTTAAAGATCTTAAAAAATATTTTTATAAGCACGAGAGCTCTTTTGCAAAAAAAAAAAAAAAAAATAGGAGGTTTAGTCTCGATAATGTTTACTTTTCGTAGGTTAACTCATTGGTGACATGTTTAATAGCTTCGTCAAAACACTATGTATTAACACGCTACAAAGCAGTTTAATATTCATGTAAGCGACTGCCAAACGAACGTTTGTTTTAATGTGCTACGTAAGCACATGTTTTCTTTTATCAGCGATATAAGCGGTAGTAAATCATTGTAAAGTTGGTAGTTTGTCGCATAGATGCTCATTTGTTAGAAAACTCGAAAGTAGCTACGCTGTTTTGAACAGCACGAGTGTTCGTGGGGAATAGTGTTCATCGTATATATTAAAAAGTAAAAGTAAAAAAAAAAAACTTTGTTGAAATATTTGGGTAGTTAATTTAACACAATTCTGGCGAATGTTCCATTTTATAGTATTGCTAACGTATTACACACGCATTTCTACTAAAATAATAACATTTAGTGGTTTTTTTTTTTTCATCGCGGAACTCGCCAAAATAATGCAGAATGTATCAGTACGTAGAACACATGTAACAACGGCACTTCAGAAAGTATCACGCGCGCTCGAATAAGAGCTTCATAAGAAAAAAACAAAAATAATAATGAAATAGAAATCAACGGAAGCCAAATCGGCGAATTTGAGAGGGATCAATGCATAAACAGTGAAAGATGTTGCAAATCGCCGTACAAATGTTGTGGTTTACGAACATCCATATTTACTGAACGGCTTACACAAATATGGATTCTGTTGAGCAGATACTTGCGTAGATCGGAAAACTGGGATTACGAGAGCGCTACCTCACTTTCTGTGCCCAGGGTTTCAGAGCTTACCGCAGTTAAAGTGCCCGTCACAAGGGTTTATTGTGATTGATAGTATTCTTTAGTCATAAGTTAAACAGGCAAATAGTTGGTTTGAGAAGAGGCATGCTGTTCTTTCCTAAGCCGACATTTACAGGAATTGATTTGCTTTAATTTGCGTCTACTACAATATTTTTTTTTACATTACGTCAATTTTAAAACACAATAACCGTACTCTGTAAAAATATTTCACTAGACAGTTAGTTCATACGGTACTCAAAAGGCATTTCTTATCAAAACCGAAGTTGGAGAAAAATTGAGGAAATTTATTCCTTATCCAAATCAATACAGTTATTTAACATACGCTCTGATCATACCGTTGAAGTTGGTTACGAAAATATTTACTGGCGGAATATTTGAGAATATATATTTATTGTGGAGGTACATAATATGTATGTATGTATGATGATAAACTCTCAGCGCCGTTTGACCGATCACCATGAAAGTTGGCGCATGTGTTTTTTCAAGTTAACAACAAAAAGTTGCATTAAAAAAGTGTATTATTTATAAGAATTAGTTCGTAAATGTACAATAATTGGATTGCAAATCGGCGACGCAAAATTTTTATTGTAAGTATACAAAAATATTGCTCTCTTTGTAAATTACCAAGCTTTGTTTTTTATAACTTGCAATATGTGATTATAGTGATCGGAACAAATTTTGGAAATATGTTCATGATTATTTAATTACGTTCAAAATGTATCGGTTTATTTGTGAATTTTAACTAAGCCAAAACAATTCTGTAAAGGCTATCAATTCACAGACCGTGTTCAGCAAATTCATACAACCCACACTCTGCAATGCGTGCTGATGTGTAGGGTCAGCTAGGCGTAATGCTTCAGCGAAATTTTCCAGCTCCGTTCCAGATAAATACGTTAGTAACTCTCTTTAGCTACGATCTGTAATATTCCAAAACCTATTCATATTTGCTATTTCCCGGGAACCGACACAAATCGTTTCGCATCATAAGCACTTTTCTTTCAATTTTAAAATTCTTACCAAAATACCGATCGTCACAAAGTTCTCGTTTGAATTTTACCAGTTCAAACCAGTTAACATGCTGGGCTCTTATCGTAGCCTAATATTTTTGTTTGCGTATTGTTTTAACGAAGTTCTGGGCAACATTGCAACAAAATTAACAAAACGATAAACCAATGAGGAAGACTGTACGCTTGGTAAAGCACAGAAACTGAACAAACCGCAGAAAAATCTGCAAACCTCATAGGTTAAATATATCATCATCAGTTGGGTTGCATTACAAAAACATTTTTTGTAATATTTCTTTAATCATACAAAATATTATTTACTCGTAAAAAAACCACAGAGCACTTTGTTTTAATAGCGTCCAGTATAAAGACTTAAAGAGACTTTAAATGAAAATCAAATGTTTACCGAAACCCAAGGTAAATGTGGTAGGCGCGTTTGAAAATTTCCTTACTGACATTAACTGTCATCACACAGCTAGTCACTATTAATTAAAAGTATACCAATTTTTAAAAATACATTAACGAAAAGGTAAATTTATAATACAGCCACCAGAGAAGTCGGTATGGCCGACTGATTGCAACTTTATGACGACCAGTACAACTCTTAAGTATTAATATAAGTGATATGTCTACGAAACTTATTAACTTTCCGAAGACACGCCCACTCAAGCCTGAAAATACGTTTACCAAAAACAATTGAGTAGTCCAGTCCTAAAACTCGCCTTGTCCATCACCAAGGAAAAATTAGTTCTGGACAGTCTTGTGTAGCTTTTAAATGTGCGCTAAAGTTAACGTGGTCATAGGAACCAAAACTCGCATTAATCAATAACAGACACGCTTTGAAAAACTGTTTTGGTCATGTCACACAGTGCTTTTTTTCGATTTGCTCAGTTTTAGTGAAAGTGGACAAGGCGATTTTGAAACTGGACTACTCAATGGACGACTTAAAGTACACGGCCTCTGACGTCACACCGCAAGGGAAATACTGTGGGCAACAAAGCTTGTTTACAAACATGCTGATTTGTTAGTTTGTCATTTGCAGGAAGTAAAAAATGTCGCGCATTCGTAGATTTGCACGTAAGGGTAAAAAATATTAGTTTCAATTTCATGGTTAAGATACGCAAATGTTTACCTGAAAAAGCGGCAAATTCCAAACTAATAATTTTCTTGACGTACATCTCATCCGGGACATGTGACGCCAAACAGCTAAATGAAGGTTATGTTCGGCTGCGTTATCCATGGAGATAGGAATTGTATCCCACACCTGACTGAAGCTCCGCCTCTTTTCAAGTCGTCCATTGTGGAATACGGTCACAAATCAGTGAAAGATTATACTAGAAATATTCTCAGGAGCGTCTAACTGCTAGTTAGATCTAAGGCAAAAGCATCCAATGGGGTGTTCAAGTAAGTAACTCCGAGTAATGCCCCAAATACATAAAACATATTAGTGCATTGTTGCACGCATTCTTCACTACGACAATGCAAATTAAGTAACAATGGTAGCTGGTAAATTTACAACGGTTTAGATTTTTTTAAAAGAAACCTTATTCCTTGATCGAAGAATTGCTACATTTTTTAACACACGCGCGCCCGCATATATATCTATTTTTCACCCTATTTTTCTCTTGGTGGCAATAGATCCCAAAAGTATTTTTTGATGTCTGCACGAAAAGTATCGCAAATTTTATGAAAATAGGTAGAAATCAATTAAATACATGGTTTGCGGCAAACTGGGCATTGTTTTGGAGAAAGCCTACATCCAGCTGTGCATTGTATGACTGTACTCAGTCTGAATTTTTTCAAAGTGTTATGTTAAAAACCGTATTTGTTTTTGCACTGAATGTGGGGAGAAAATACGGAGCATGGACTTAAGGGCGCGGTTCACCTCAGTTTTCAACGTCTTTTATTATTTTAATATTTGTACCAGATATTTTTTTCTTATTTTAGACAATAATTGTGATTAAATCTTCCTCTTAGGAATTTTGTGTATCTCTCATAGCTTTTGCGGAATGAGTCGTAAACATCAAAATTTGCACTTTATGGTTTTATGTACGCCACTAAAACCAACTGGCATACCAAACAGAAAAATTTCACAGTGTATAACAATGTTACAGACTATGATTTGACACATATAAATACAAAAAATAAAACATTTTTGTATTTAATATAAAATGCTGAATTTTGAAATAAAAATTTAAAAATTAAAAAAAAATTTCAAAAATACAAATATATACATATATTTTGTTTTTATTTGTGTCATATCATAGCCTACAACATTTTTATACACTGTGCTTTTTTTTCGATTTGGTATGTCAGTTGGTTTTAGTGGCGTACATAAAACCGTAAAATGCTAATTTTTACGTTTACGACTCACTACGCAAAAACTATGAGAGATACAAAAATTACCTAAGAGGACGATTTAGTCACAAGTTATGTTTAAAATAAGAAAAGAAATATCTGGTACAAATATAAAAATTAAAACAGACGATAAACTGAGGTGAACCGCGCCCTTAAAACGCCTTTTCAGGCCTGATTTTTAACGACCAAAACATTATTTCAAATGTCTCCTTGAAATGTGAACTCGTATTCTTACAGTGGAGCTGTTTTGTTCAAAATTAAAAAAAAAAGTTCACACTGTACGTTGTCCAAAAATTTGTACTATATTTCACGAGCTTCAACGAACATTCACGTTCTTCAAACGCAGGTAATGGCCCGACGTGGATAAGTGTACTAAACGCACGCACGTCTTATCTTTTCATTGTTAGATTGTAAAAGGAATGTCCAAAATTAAATATGTTTACCTACCTCCATTGCTTCACTTTTGGATTTATTCTTTCTTAGTGTTAGAACAATCGTTGCATTGCGGAATGAGTACCTGAAAAAACTGAATAGTACTCAATAATAATAGTAGTAAAAAAAAAACTGGACACAACGCCAAAGCCTTGTAACTTTATCAGCCATACTCGCAAAGCAGTAATTTTTGTTGATCGTATTATAAAGTAAAGTATGTCTGATATTTGATTTCAGTTAGTTTAGTACTTAACCCCATTATGCCGAAGTGCACTGCCCCATCTTCGTATTAAACCATCGCGCCTGGAGTTTAATGCGAATCACAACTCACTGGTTTACGATTGTCTAGAGACTGTCAAATAGTTTAAGACATGAGTTAAACATTGCACTAACACTATAAGCCTCCGACAGGATTTTTACTAGCGTTTAAAGTGCGAGACATTTCGTTGTGCTAGTTTACTCTCCTCCGATAATTACATGGACGCATCGAGGACGCGACCTTATGGAAGTTTTTTATTAGTCTCGGAATAAAAATAAGGTAAAGTGACATTTTTCCAGTCAAATGTCACATCATCTCTATGCGGCAAAAACATACAGTCGTGGGCTATACAGAATTGCAATCATTATAATATAACTGTAACTTTTTAACGTTTTTGAAATTTTAGTAAGAACTGAAGACTCAAATTATTGTAAACGTAACTAACCACTTATACAATTTATAATGCTCTCCTTATGCGTGTACATAAAAATATCAGAGTTGCACTATTATGATAATCAAGCCTCCCTAGCTACCAATAAAATCTATAAACGCGAGTTACGATAATTATTTAAATGAAACGTCTTAACGTGCATTACATTCTCTTACCTACGAAACGAACACACACTACAGCAAATGCACCTATAAATTTAAAAGTTCAGCACGTTTATGAGAAACATTATTTTAGATCCCTCAGAGAAACATTATTTTAGATCCCTCAGAACGCCCCCGTATAAACCATATTAGGTCACCAATTTATTGTGACCCCAAGTGTATATATAAAATTTCTTGTCTCAATGTTGGCTATCTCGCCACAGGATGTTTTAAACGTCATTCATTAACATCCTGTACTTATAATCCGTCTAGAAAATAAAAACAGAGGATGGATTAAATACACCAAAGGTAAACCAGCTTATCAAGTCACTCATTTTTATAAAATTCGGGGGGGGGGGGGGAAATGTTCTGAGGTGTTATAGTACACAAAAAAAAAATTAAAAATGGTCACAGTTTTCAAAATATGACCAAACGAACGAAATACACAAAAGTCTAACTACGTAATGTATAAGTACACAGTTGGAAGGAATTGAGAAAAATAATTTCCTGATATATATGATAGGCCTATGTTAAAGTAAAAAAAAATAGCCGCCATTATGAGTTTACAAAAACAGAATGAACAAAATATACAAAAGTCAATGTAATCTTACTAGATAGTACAGGTGTACTTAATTATATGAAATTAAGAAAAATGTCATTATTCTAAAAATAAAAATGGCTGCCGTTTCAAAGCATGACCATAAGATGAACGAAATACAAAAAAGTCAAGTCAACTTACTAGGTAGTGTAGGCTATGTGTACCAAGTATAATGAACTTCGGAAAAAAATTTCCCCTAATATGTTAAACTATGCTAAAAATATTTTTAAAAGTGGCCGCCATTATGAAAATACGAGCACATGATGAACAAAATACACAAAAGTCATGTCAGCTTGCTAAGAAGAATATGTGTATGTTTAATGAAATTTTGAAAAAAACTTTTTCTGATATAATGTGTTAAAAATAATAATTACCGCCATTATTAAAATATTAATGCACGATGAACAAAACACACCAAAGTCAAGTCAGTTTTGTATGTAGTAGGCTATATGTGCGCCAAGTTGGAAGAAATTCGGGAAAATACTTCCTCGGATATGTCATACTATGCTAAAAATATACAAACTGCCTCTAATACTAAAACATGAACAAAAGATGATCGAAATATACGAAAATAAAGTAAGTTTTGAACGCCGTATAGGTGTACAAAGTTTTATATAATTTTGAAAATCATTCCCTCAGATATATCACGTTATGCTAAAAATATAAACATGGCCGCCATTTTGAAAACATGAACGAAAGTAAAGCCAGCTTAAGGCGGAGTTACAATAACCCATCGCTTGCGTCAGTCGTTCGTCCGTCCGCACTGGTCCGCACGTCGACGGTCCGTCTACAAAGCTAGCGATTTACAACAATCCGTCATCCGTCTGTCGTTATTTCTTCCATATGCAATGCAACCAATGTACCAACAGAAAACTTCTGTGGGACGTAAAAAAATTTCCCTCAACAGTTTACTTATTTTTACGGATTTATTTATTAGTCTTTGGCTGCTAATGAGTGCAAACGCTATTTTTTCATCTAGCATAAATTTCGCAAGCATAATATTTACTAATAAAATTATTTACGTTTTAATTTGAGTAATCATTATGTAAATAAAATAGGTAGGAGGTTATCTTAGTATTTTAATATTTTCCGTATGCCAAAATTATCTCGATCGTATTTCAAGCAAGAAAAAATATCAAATAAAACGAACCTACAGCCTTCTTATCAAAATGAAACCGTGGTAACGACCGCCGCCATCTTTAGAAGGTTGTGCTGTCATCCGTCGTCCGTCAAAAGTTAAAGCTTGCCAAGCTTTCGACGGATGGGCGGATGGAAATATTGTAAGCTTCTGCTTAGCTGAAGGTCGCGATTGACGGACGGTCGACTGCCTGGCGAGACGGGTAATTGTAACTCCGGCTTCAGTATGTGGTATATGCATACAGAGTTTGGTGAAAATTTCGATGAAATATTTCCTCAGATATGACGCATTATGATAAAAATTAAATTGGCCGCCATTTCGAAACCATGTATACTGCGTAAACGAAATACATAGAAATCCATTCATCTCATTAGGTAGATGATCTTCTAAAATACGGTTCCTCAGATATCTAGCTCGAACGAAAATTGTTAAAGTGGCCGGCAATTTTAAAATATGAAAAGGGCATACACGAAATATACAAAGGTCAAGTCAGGTTACTAAGTACTATTCATGTACAAAACTTGATGAAATTCGGTCCCCTGGTTCAAACGTTTTAGTGGCACACACACACTGACATACATGTACATACACACAGATAGTAAGGTGATCTCATGAGACTACTTTTTCCTCCGGACAGTATACTAAACAGGCCAAACAAATAGTGCGGAAGTCAAGGTGGTCTAGGGATAAGGCGCGTAGTTATTTAAGCGCGGGATGTGTGTTAGAATCTGAGTGCTTACACTGTTTTTTTTAATAATGGAATGTAAAATTAACTTATTCCAAAGTTATTTAATAAATGCCATTAGTATCATTTTTAAGTAAAAATAGGTAGTCAAAATGTATTTTTTTTTCCTGGTTGCAAATAAAACTCCAAGACTATCTCTTGCAATTTAACAAACATATACTACGTATTTTTTTACAAGGATAACCATTGTAGTTTTAAAAGGAATATCTTTGAAAACTGGTTTTTCAAATATTTTCCTTGGAAAGTAATAAAACAACATTTTTTCAGAGTATAGTAACCAAAGGGTAAAGATTACTGCAGGGATTCCGGAGGCCAACTACACTAAATAAGTAAACGCGTTTGGACACTAGTATCCCTAAGACAAATTAAAACATGTATTACCTACCAATTAATAGCAGTGCTTTTATGTAGGTATTACATTCCATTAGTTTTACAATCTAATGTAATATCCAAGGAACAATAAAACGCTTCATTACGTTGAAAATCCGCTAAATATATATGTTATGTATAAAACATGAAAACATAAATTGTCTAAAATTAATAACATTGGTCCTACTACTGTTGTTATATATTTATGCAATACCAAATAGTACTAATAACGCACAATAAGTATAGGTAGAATGCTGACGTTTACTATAAACAATAAATAAAGCAGCACTGTCACTGAACGGAAGTATTGAACATTGGAAAAAAAAGTCAAGCCTGCTGAAAACTTGTAAAAATGTCCCGGTAAATTAATACACTAAACTAACGCTTTGGCAAAGTAATGCTTTCAGCTGCTATCTTACAAGATGACCACTATTTCTTTCCATTCTTTTAAATCAGAAAATATCCTTTAATATCCACATCCTTCTTAAAACTCAGTAACCTATAAAATTAATATTTTCGTATATACTAACTATAATAAGTGTGTATCACAACCAGTTCGTACAGCTACTAACAGAAAACTAACCGTTCGAACTAAGAATTTGAAAATTCGCTGATTTCTAATAAAGAAAATCTGTATTTACACAATTCTAAGCAAATATTTCATTCCAATTCATTAGAAACGCATTGCTCGCATGTAGTACAGTTCCATATAGTATAGCTAAAAAATTATAAAAAATTGTTTGTATGTTGCAATGAATGCTATTCTATAGTGCTGTCTTATTTTAACTAAAAGCTCTGAGTTTGGTTTTTGAAGGTAGCCTCAGTTTCTTTTCAGAAATGTTGTTTTTGCCTTTATTACGTAGCAGTAATTTTAAATGGATATTGTAAATTTAGTTCCTTGGGCTCTTATACGGGCTATTAAAAGTTTCAAATGCCTGATCTTAGTATGGTTACGTACAGCTAGGTACCAAATAAAAATTAACTTTCGTTTTATTTGTGCGTCGTTTCAGTTAACACTTTTGTATGGGCAGTTACACTGTTACTTCTTAAAATTTTACTAAACAAAGACTTAAATATTGGTAGTTATAAAAATGTTTTAATTGTGCGTACTGCTGGTACTTGCAAGCACTCGTTATTTTGTTATAAGTTCTCCCTTTCCTCCTCTTTTTTTAGTCCGTGAAGGATCTCTATTGCCTACTCACGAAGTAAACACTCGTGCCGTACTCCTGTGAAATATAGTCTTTGATGTTCTACTTACAACGAGTCACACGAAACTCAGTATTTAAAAGACTGTGATTTTACATTATTGCACCAACGAAGATTATATGTAATATTGAGACCGGAGAAGAAATTTAGTTATATTCTTAGGCTGAAAGAAATTATCCGATATAATTTCATAGAATTGCTATTCGGCATTCTATATTTATGTAATAAGTGCGCGTGCGTGGAGTAAGTAATGATTACTGTAATCATATTGACGTTGGCCACTTTGAGACTAAAGCCATTATGGCCTTTTAAGTTGACGTTTGCGCGCAGTGACACATTGAAAGCTTCCAGATTAGTGTGTGTGTAACGTCGTTTGTAGAGTTTGTTATTTCAGCTTTGTGAATACTATGAAGACATTCATGGTAAATCTAACACATTCTAAAATCCTCTGAACACGCATAACAACTAGTACTCATATATATTTTGCTGTGGAATCTGATGTTTAACTTTCCAGAAAAAAAACTAAGAATAAACCGTATGTTAACTAATCTCAATATACGCTGGCCATTACGTTGTTAATACCATGTGCATAAAACAAAGTTACTAACATGTACTTAAACTGCATGAAAATGATTCCGTAGCATTTGTTTACAAAAAGTTTACAACAATATGATAGTAACTTTGTTTACAATTACAAAATTATGTTAACAACTTTTGTATTAAATATAGTGTGGATAAAAACTGCAACCAACAAAATTTGGTATTCCAAAAAACTTGTTAATAACTTGCCACACGAACAGTGTTGATAATTCTTCCCACCCATTTCGATTTATATCCCATGATGGTAACAAATGTTAAATCAATTACGTAAGCATTATTGTCATTAACATTGTTACGAATGCCATTCACCATTTCTATTATTTTGATAACACTGGTGTTTCTGCAAGTTTTATATTAACATTGCTATAAATAGTGTACCTTAGTGTACCATCCATTACAGATAATTTGTTGGTAACACATTTGCTACCAACATTTTGTGGTTCTTTTGTACTTTGCATACCGAAAAAGGTAAAATATAGTAGATGAGTTTTCAGACGAAGTACACTTGAAAATTTATTATTTGAAACTCTTATCATGAAATAAAAAAGAGCGGATGGGTTGTATTTAGTATTCGATACGAATGTTTGGTATCGGATTGTAAAAGAAAACCCAACCGCCCTTTTTACTTTGCAATATCGCATGACATTACATTTTTGCTATCCCAGTGCGAAAACCCCGACATTCGCTGTTAATGTTTTGAGGGAAGATCGAGCGGACGTGCGGAAATTCCTGACGTGATAAATTCTTTGTTTACGTCGCGTCGGCGGTGTCGGATTGTTGGAAAAAAAATCCGTATTTTGTTATCACAGCTGTTATTTTTCGGAGTAAACAGATCTTTAATCACAGTGCTTATATTAATACATGGTAGTAATATTCAAATACATGTAAGCGTCATTAAGTAAATCCACAGAAAGCGCTCATATTACCGTGAAGACCCTGCAACAAACACGGACACTTGGCTGTGTGGCTAGTATATTTATTTATGTTTGAAATCTTACTCCCCTACGACTGCAGCATGGAATTAACACACTGCGTATGCTTTAAACTAATTATAAGTTGCAGTCTTGCAGAGAAACTCGCATTTACCGAGAATTTAACGCGGCCTTATTTTCGAAACATTAAAAAATGTTTTAAGTCTACCAACCTAAGGGAAAAAAACTAAAATATATCAGTGCACAGATTTCAAAACACTGCGCGTTTTAAATATTATTTCCGCGACATTCAACGTGGCTACAAATTGTCTTTTTCGCACAGCTGCATCATCAAGTATATATTCCTAATCGAAAATTATTCAGAGTACTTGGGAACAGACTTCCCACCAATAGAATTATGGTGTCCCCAAAACTGCTCCATGTTTAGTTCTAGCAGTACGAGGGGAACGTAATGCGTCAGTTTTGTAACTTTCTGGCCCTTAAAAGAGCCGCCTACTAGTAGCTTCCAGTGCGTTTTAATATTTAAATTTTTTTTTTCGTTACTACTCCAATGTCCGAAAATAATGCGCACTTCGTATAAGGACGTAATGTCATTGTTAAGACAGTATACTCATTAAAAATATGTTTCTACGCCCTTTAACATAGCTAAAAAAAACTGCATCTTTTGACTGCCGTACTTCGAAATGTACTAACCAGGATGTATGTGTGAAAATCGCGACTCTTGAACTAAACTTTGGAACAGACTTCCCACCAATAAAATGACATGGTCACCACCTAAAGTCCAATAGTAAAACAGGATTGGCGGGAATCTTGCACGTTAGCTCAGCGCTTGGCTCGTTGAGGCGGTCCAGCATTTGATGCGCGCTTCAAGGTTGCTCTTATAGTTCCACCACTTCTGAGCCTCTAACAGAGGTAGGCCACACCCGGTAGTTTAACAGTGATTTTGAATTATTTTTAAGAAACATCATTTTCATATCTAATAATCCATGCACTGTTTTATCACAAATATATCATAATTTGTACCAATTATTTTAGTAGAAAAAAAAATATATATAATTTTTGTCTTAAAGCAACACCCTTTTTTTTTTGTAATAAACATGAACAAAATAAAGCATTGTTTTTTGCGAATGAACGGAGCATTAATTTGCGATCAGTCTGCATATAAATGTGCTTTAAAATATTTTCAAAACCAGTGTCATACTACCGAGCGTGGCCGTAATGGACGACTTCAAAAGAGACGGAGCTTCAGTCAGGTGTGGGAAACAATTCCTATCTCCATGGATACCGCAGCCGAACATAACCTTCATTTAGCTGTTTGGCTTCACATGTCCCGGATGAGATGTACGTCAAGAAAATTGATTATTTGTTTGGAATTTGCCGTTTTTTTTTTTCAGGTAAACATTAATCTTATGTATTTGCGTATCTTAACCATGAAATCGAAACTAAAATTTTTTACCTTTGCGTGCAAATCTATGAATGCGCAACATTTTTGCTTTCTGCAGTTACCAACTAACGAATCAGCATGTTTATAAACAAGCTTTGTTTCCCACAGTACTTTTCTTTCCCCTGCGGTGACGTCAGGGGGAGTGTACTTCAAGTCGTCCATTGTGTGGGAAATTAACACACAGTTGTAAACCATTGTTTTATACCAGGAGCTTCTCTACAGAGGAGAGTTATAGGACTAATTAAGTGAAAAAGTACCGTTTTACAAGTTTATACATAGCTAAACATAAGCCTACATTATTGTTAATTTGGAGGGGAGCGGGGTTAACTGAATTAATTATAACAAAGTTGAACTAGAATGGATTAACTATATGCCTAATAAGACCTGATGTTCCCGCCTTGCTCATGATGTTGAGGTTGTAAGGCTGTAGTCTACTACCGGCGAGCGGCACGTCTAAGGACTTTAAAGGCGCGGTCTGCCACAATTTTCATCGCCATTTTTTATTTTTACCGATATTTTTTTTATTATTTTAGACACAAAATGTGACTAAATTTGGCTCTTATGAAATATTTTTCTCTCTCATAGTTTTCGCGTAATGGCTTGTTAAAGCCATATTTTGCATGTTTCCGTTTTAAGGACTACACTTAAACCAACTGATATACCAAACTAAAAAAAATCACAGTGGATAAAGACATTGCAGGCTACAATTTCATGTTCATGAAAATAAAGAATAAAAAATAATTCTACTAAAAAATTATAGAATTTTTTAAATTTTTATTTTCATTTTCAGCATTTTTTTAAAATACAAATAATTTTTATTCTTTACTTCTATGAGTATGACATTGTAGCCTGCAATGTCTTTATTCACTGTGATTTTTTTGAGTTTGGTACATCAGTTGGTTTTAGTGTAGTCCTTAAAACGGAAACATGCAATATATGACTTTAACAAGCCATTACGCGAAAACTATGAGAGATAAAACATTTCATAAGAGCTAAATTTAGTCACATTTTGTATCTAAAATAAAAAAAAATCTGGCACAAATAAAAAATGGTGATGAAAATTGCGGTATACTTCGCCCTTAACCTGCGATCCTCTCTGTGACATTACGAGCGGTTGGCGGCCATAATGATACAGACCCCCGTTTTGCTCGCTACCGTGCTCTATGTTGTAGTCTAGTTGGCCTTCATTGCACTGTGTTTGGAAGAGGGGCGGGTATTGTTTTACTGATGTAACGCCGGCCTACTTGCATGTTTACGTTTCGGTCACGGCTGTACTCAGAACAAATCTCTGAAACCGCCAATTGAAATTTACATATATTTGATAGTCAATATGGAGAAAACTACAAAACAACACTAGGTATATAACGATATTTTCCAACTTTATGAGCAAACATTCACCGATAATGATGCACTTGTCAAGAATATATTTTCCGCCATATACGAGATTTCGGTGTTAAAAGAGATTGTTCTTCAGAAATACGTTACCCCAGAAAAATGTTTGTTCTGAAAGTTGGCAATAACTATTGTCTCGGATTGCCATTTATTGATTTTCGCCAACTGGCTTCGAGGAAAGCACAATTTTAAACAGATGCCTTTAGCACTGGATTTAACAATTTTTTAATACTTTGCAGCCGTCCTATTTTCTACAGCTCTTCCATCTTACGGGTTCAATATGAGTCGCTCTTTCTCAAGGCTGTTTGATAAAATCTGTTTAGCATCTTGTGTTCTAGCTCGGTATAGGCACTTACTCAGGGCAATCTACTTATGTCAAGTACGTGTGTCTTGGATACGAATCTAACGAGGAAATAACTGTTGACATTATACCCAGGTGCATTTTTAATCTTAAACGAGTCCTTATCAAATAGCCTATAAGTTATCAAAGATGTGGTACGTAATTGAAGGTGTTCGCGAAATGTCATACATACCTTATTCTGTTCATAGTTGTCTGTATAAAATACTTACCATTAATTTATTCATCATATTACGTATTGTCCGTCGTTTTCGTACGCAGGTTAGTTGTTCGCAAGTCCACTTGTTGCATTGTCAAAACGGACGCTATTATGTTAAAGCGTCGTTTTCTTTATTGAATATAATGTTTTGAAATAATTTACAGAAAAATTAAAAGTGTGTGCGTGCACAATACTTCATTTCTATATTTTAAATATCGTAGGTATGATTAATACTATGACGTTTTTGTTAATTGACATTTGAATACGCTCCGTTTACTTCTGTGCCGTTATACGCAAAGTTGTGTAGCATGTGTATGTGTTTACGTTTTCTGTATTTCACTTATGTTTTATTATACAAAGGTATTTTGGCGCGATGCGATACTGTCATGGATTTATACTTTGGCATCGTGAATGAAATAAAGTTTTAATACAGAATTCAGCATTAAAATTAGTGTATTTTGGCCTGTTATATTTCTACAACATATTCGCGTAGGATTTGGCTGCGCGTAATTGGTTGTTATCTGTGCAAATATAATGTATATAGTTTAATTTATCTGAAGAGTTTAATACTTCGGAACCAATTCTGTGTGTTTCAACGCGGGGAATGTCGAGTACATGTATTCAGTAGCGGCCGGCGATGTTTACGTCCGGGTCGTAGAATTCTTAACGTGAAACTAAAACCTAGGATTATATTCCAAGTTAGTTTTGCTTAGATTAGAAACCTCTAACACTGCTTAATTTAAATGCAAATTTCACAAAAAGGATATTCTCGGAAATCCCGTGTTTTTTTTTTTGTTTTTTTTTTTTCGTCGACGTTACGAAACGTTATTTATTCCTGAATGGCGTGTTAGAATACTACGTCTGGTACAACGGACGAAGAGGACCTTCTATATAACTGTGTTTAACGGAAAATTCTGTGCCATGTTTCGAAGGTTTTTATGTTTTCAACTGTAGCTTTTTAACGTCGTATTTCCCCTTCCCAACCATAGAAGACTCTCAGCATGTAGAAGTACCAATAAAAGCAAATTTCGGGAACAAATCAACATATTTTAGCCCTAAAAACGTTTTAATTTTTTTTGGAGTGGCCATATTCGATACGATTACCGTCACGTCGTTATTAATAATCTGTGACGAGGAAACTATCACTGGAAGCTTTGATAAAACCTACTAGCGACGAAAAGACATGCCAAGCGCTATGTCACGCAATCTCCATTTCAGTTACGCAAACTACGTTTAGCCAAATATATCAACTGGAGTAGATGTCCAAGATGCAAGGTCCAGCTTGGACAAGTCCTGGAATGCCATCTATCCCACGACAGTATCAAGTGAAATTCGAACAAAACAAGTTTAGTTGAATCGACTTGAATGGTTATTCAGAACTGAACAGTCATGTTTAGAGGGTTTGCTATTGTGATTGAAGTCCCTTCAAAACAATAAAGAGTGCAATTATCGTATATTCATAAACAGCAGCGATAATCCCAGTGATTTTGTAGTAAAATGGTGCTAGAGTTCGTTTGTGTTATCGCCCTACTTCCTCGATCGAAATACAGCCGATCACGTGACCATGAGCGTACCCACCTGTTTGCAACAGCTTGCAAGTGTGCGGTATATAAATCAATACTGAATACACTTGTTGAAAATAAAAGGCTTCTGAAATCAAATATAAAAAAGTAAACAAGACCAATCCTAGTATGTTATTTCTTCCTACCTTTTGCCCGAGTAGCGTCTTTCAATGACAACGAAATTTCCGACAACAGGTTGGTTTAGAAGAAAATTGCCAAAATATGGAACCTAGGATACTGTTATTTTTTCTATATCGAATTACCATTGGGCATGCGAAGTATGGAAGACACGATAGTGACTTTCATATGCTACCATGGTTTTTGTCCCTGATTTCTACATAATAAGTACATTATTTGTATGTTGCCGACTCGAGTGGGAAAATATAAAAAATAACGCGAGACTTCAATTAGAATCCTCGGCAGGCGATAAGCGGAACACGAGGGAGGGGGGAGGGGTCGTGGTACTCACCAGTCGCGGCGACTATGTTGTTCCCAGAATCTCTCCCAGAAGGAAGAGCGATGCTTGATCCTCAGCACGCTTGTGCTGAGTGTGCGCGGCAGCTTGTCGTGCGCCGCGTCCACAGCCTCGCCGTCGTGAGGCACGCGCTCCGACGGCGCCGACATCCCCGACATGAGGGAAGGCGACGAAGTGATGCCGAGCCCGCCGCGGGGCCGCAGCCCGCCGGGCGTCTCTTCGCAGTCCTCCACGGCGACCTACCTCTCGCACTCGTCTCCCGCCGACATCCGTGCGCGGCGCGGGACTCACTGAGCGCCAAGCCCACCCGCCACCGTGGTCAGGGGATCAGCTGTGTTGTGTGGGTGGAAGGGGTGAGGGGGGCACGCAGCTAGCTGTGCGCGCATGCGCCGCCACACAGCCGCCGCCACCAGCCTATCATCCTCTCACTTCTGCAATCCCTGCTCCGCTCCTTCATTCAGCCATTCCTTAGGCTCGTCTACTCGTGTTTAATGACCAGCATCGCACAACATACCAGCACCGAAAACATGAAATACCCGTACCTATATACCGTATAGGAAACTGCAATACGTCGTATTCCACAGTGCTGATGTTTTACTGAAAATACTTTCTGAAAATCTCAGGGGAGATAAAACATTTTTATTTACTTCAAAATAAACCAAGACTAGTTCTTGGGGTGAATGAAATTGTTATTGAAGGTGCAAACATAAACCCTAATGCCCTAATATAGCAAAATGTTAGTTTCAATTAAACCCTGGATTACAACATATTGCTGTTTTATGGACGATATATCAATAATTAACTGAGGTAAAGACGTAGTTAAGAATGGGGCGTAAATTGAAGCAATAAACAAAATACGTGGACTTATTACATTGTCCACCCAATTTCCATCGATTTATTACATGGAAAACAATAAAGATTTATGTGTGCAACAAATAAATGCAATATCGCATATTCATCAACTTGTAGACCAAAAACATTTACTAAATGAATATCTCAAGGCGGAATAGCTCTGATCAAAACATTTTCGACTTGTCAGGTTATTGGAATTGACCAGACAGACGACGGATAAACTGCACGACACTAAATGTTACGTACAGTACAACGTTTGACAAGAAAATCATGTGCAAGTAATTGTTGCGTATGATTCACGATAATGTCGGCTTCTAACTAAACAAACAAAATGATTGCAAGTAAAACAGCAGGAGGAAAAGTACTGAAATAAACAATCAGTCAATAGTCCGAGTCTACGTCGTTTTGCGGTAACAGGTGGTTAGTCGAAATTCCGTAGTGGCATATGTCTGCCATTTTATTCCAGGGCAGGGGCTCCATCACTCCACGGAGAGATTCTTTTGAGTCTTCTGTTTTCTACTTCACATTCACTCCGTCACCGCGGTGTTGCAGCGGTATAGCGGCTGGACCACCCACATCTGGCCACAGCGATCAGGGTTCGATCCCCGACTGGGTCGGCCCCGAATTACGCGTGCGGGGAAACTCGGCGGACGTTCCATTGGCTGGCGGGGTTATCTGTTATCCTTGTTCTTATGCCCCGCCACTGTTATTAGCTCACCAAACTTCACTAGCTTCAGTATGTGCTTTTAAGGGCTATACTCACCATAACGCTCACAAGATGGGGGAATGTAGGCCTATGTGAAAATTAATTAGTTATGAGTGTACCAATTCTTCAAGATAACTCCTTCAAACACATTTTAGGGGAAACTTACGAAAGAAATACTGTCATATAACAAATTTAAAGTTTTTTGGGTTTTAAATTCGAATACTTATACATAAAACGTGAATTTTAAATTCATTTGTCACAAAAGTTGTGAGGAGCTACTTTTTAAAACCCTTTCAATATCTACATTTCTTCATAAATTGTACACAGAACACTTAGTTTAAATGCGTTATAGTTATAAACGGTGCACTGATAAATAATCATAACTTTGATTTCTCACTTAGACTACGTTGCGGTAATCTACGTAATCAGAGCCTCAAGTAGGCGCTGTAGAGCATAATTTCGAGCTGTCTTATATGGCAATTTGAAAGCATATAGAGGTCGAAAACGTTATTGCAGTATTATCCTATTTTAGCATCCCATTTGGAATATACCTATACAATTGAGAATGATTGTTTTCGAAATTTTGTTCATTCTTATTAACATGCCAATTTAAATAATAAAAATCGATGTATGTGAATAACAACTCACACAAAATAAAGTAATCTATGTATATAAAAAATACGAACAAGCATTCCTAACAGTATATTTTTAAAATGTAATGGCTAAATCGCATTACTCTGCATAAACCTTCATTACTTCGAATTTCTTTCGCATTGCCCTATCGAAAAGATGCCCTTTAGCTCAATTTTAAGGGTATAGTTTCGTAAAATCCTGAAAATGATTTTAGACATTCGTACGGCTGTCCTATTGAAATGAAAATTCCTGACGATAGCCCTTCGGGTTCTAGTTACATTTACGACCCATCGAAAACAAATCGGACCTCTTTATCATGCACCCTCGAGCAAGGATGTACACGTTCAATATTTTGTTATGTTGCTCTGTACCTGTCGAACTTATATATTCGCCACTACTGACTTTTTTTTTCGTTAACCTTGGCGAGGACCACGTTTGTATAGCATATTTTAAGAAGTTTTTAAATACCCTGATAACTATGAACAAATTAACGTACTTTAATTATAAAATAATTATGATGAAATACGCAAACCCAAAATTGTAACTATATCACCCCTTTAAGGACCCGCATCAGTCACATTATTGGATTATTTTATTTTTCGTTTTTACTCAGTTTTAAGAAGAAAAATGTGAAATGCGGTATTATAGTGTGAATTCTATTTACCTTGCATTACAATGCAAGCATAACTTTTGAATTATTAACGTATATTTTGGCCGCAATAAGTACAAACAATTTTTTATATTCTTGATTTGCTGAACTGATAGCGACCTAAATATTCATACTGTAGTGCAAGGTAAGCAGAATTCACTCTATAATAGAACATTTCACATTTTTCTTCTTAGAATTTAGTAAAAGCGAAAAATAAAATAATCCAATAATGCAAATGATGCGAAACCAAAATATTACAAAATCTTTTTGTAATTAAAAAAACCGATAAAAGAGGGGAAAAAATTCAAAATTTCAGAAATTTTAATAATGCCAAGCAGTAGCCCGTGACATGTAGTTTCAGTGTGAATTTTCTCCCACGTAATGTCTACAAAACTAACACTATTTCATACAAATATAAAATTACGATTATTCCCCACTTGAACAACCTTTAAGAGCCGATTAAATATCTTCCTCACATCCTACGTCATCTGCGAGAACAGGTTACTTCCTGAATGCATGCAAGGTGAAGAAGTGACCTTGAGCGACGGCGGATCGTAGCCCGAGAAAGAGAGATAGAGAGTGCAGAAGGTAAACACCTCTCTTGAACGAGCGGTGTGGGGCTCTATCTCTCGCCCGGCCTCTGCTCTTTCGTCGGAGATTTATTTTCCTCTCCTGCCATACTCTCGCCTCTCCTACTCATCCAACACCAGCGGTCTGTTCCCATTGCTCGCCCAGTTCCTCCCCAATTTAATTTCGCGTGTCGAAGTTGCGCGGGTTCTGTTCCAGGGGCACGGAGGGGAGGATGGGGCATGACGTCACAAACGTGGAGATACGCCGACCACACCCTCCTCCGGGCCATCCGGCCGTTTCACTCGCAATAAATTCATACGCTCTCAGACTCTAAAAATGAAACAAAGTGAAACTACCGTCATTCAACTGCGATGCGAGGCTGAACTGGATGGTGTGAGAGGCCATCTGCCGTAACAGAGAAACGCGCGTTCCTTTCCCGTTCAGCACGGAACAAGTGATAACCTTATGGAGTGAAGAGATTCTGGTCAGCTCTTAAGGAGAGTTCTCACACCGCGTGTCAAAATTTCAGTTTATAAATCATAACATTTCCATTGAAGTTACTAAAAATTATTATTACAGCACTTTTTGGGTGAGAAGCCCGTTTAGTCCAAAACTCTGCAAGAAGAAATGTTTAGGATGCCATGTGAAACGAGCTGTGGTACATAAATAATTATTTCAGAATTTATCTACAAAAGTGTTGAGCTATTAGACCGACATATTTCGAAGGCGTGTACCTCAGAACATTAGGAACATAAATTCATCATATAAAAAAATGGGATATGCAGCTTCATTAACGAATTACAAGGACAAATGTGCAGAGAACACATACAGATGCAGTGGTATAACCCGTACATTGTTGTGACGACAGTAAAGTGTAAAGACGCACACATGCAGTTGACAAAGTGTTCTATTCGACCACGAGAACGTTTCTAAAATAGTAAGTACGCGTTAACTATTTCACAGCAACCATATACACATGAACTCTGTCAACTGATAAAGCTACAGTATGACAAGACGGACGGCATTATGCATAAACCAGCTATGCGCCAATCGATAGTGTAACGTAATACAGGTGAAAAAGTTTTTAGTTTTAAAACCTTCTTAAAAAGTATTTTGGTCATGTAGCGTGTTCCGAACATTTCCATTATAAGACTAAAATATTCCTTCTTCTCATAAGAATTGTTCGAAGTTGATAACCTTTAAACACGTTTTTATTTACAACTAATAATTGGCTCGTAGCTGGTTGATGCATAACACCGGCCAATTGGAAGAGTTAACTAAATATGAGCAGCGTAAACCAAATACCAGTATCAGATTTACCACTTCATTCTACCTGAACTGCTTGTATTCTACAAAATCTCGGTAAAACACCCTAAGCAAGAATATTATATGTATAGAAATAAAAAGTCGTGAAAATGTGGTTTGTCAGATGTTAACTATGTGATTGTTAGAGCATCTTAAAAGACTGTAAAACAACTAGTTCATTAGGATTTCTGTTTCTATTTCATTTATTTCGACACACTGTTACCTATCACTGTACAACAGTCACAAGCTATATGTAGACGACCGTCCGCTTTCTCTGTTCTCTGGCAACTAACCCTCGAGCTACTTCACAACCTTGAATTCCCTCCCCCAGCCGGATGCCGCATATCATATCCTAGCTAGCAGGGGACACAGGCGAGAGACATGAAACACCCCAATTCACAGCACACAAGACCAAACATGCCGCCGACCATAAAACGGTAACCCCATTTAAGTACATTCAATCTTAAACACGTTGTTACAAACAAAAACTACATTGCAAACATGAAGCTCCCGCATAATAATCATACATGGTTGTCAAGTTCGCTGGTGCCAACAGGTAATGGCCATAGCTTGTTCATAGCATGTTTCTGGATTCCTGATGATGTACGGACAATGACAATTCTAACAAGGCCATCACTACCATGACAGCAGTGTTCAATTATGCCCATCATCCAGGTCAGTGTAGGGCTGCTGTCTTCCTTGACGATCACTACAATACCTGGTATGATGTTTTGGGAACTGCAGGCCACTTAGAACGTTGCTGTATGTGATTTAAGTAGTCATGAGACTACCAACCCCAAAAGTGCTGAAGCTGATGCTGAATGTGCTGCCACCTGGAAAGGGATCAGTTTCTGGTATTGCCGTCATTGGACACCCAATGAGGAAGTGACCAGGGGTTAGAGGTTGGAAATTATTAGGGTCGTTGGACAGTGGAATTCAAACATTTCTCAATTTGTGGAATAAGTGTAGAGGGTTCTTCAAGTATTAGGATAGAATTTCCCATCACACATCGCAAGTGGTATTTCAGTGACTTATCTGCAGTCTCTCACAGCCCTTCTAAGTGCAACGTTCGTGTTGTAATAAAGTGCCACTGTTATGCCCTCCACTGTGCACAACTGGGTGACAGACTCATGGTGGTGTTGGGAAGTGAACAACACATGAAGCTCAGCAACCTTCCTTTCAGCTCCAACAAAGTTAGTCCCATTGTCCGACTAGATGTGAGAACATCTCTCTCTACGAAAAATGAATCTATTAAGTGCTGTAGTAAATGCATAACTTGTCAGATAAGAGACTATTTGCAAATGAACAGTGTTTGTGGCAAGGTATGTAAATAGGACGACATAGCATTTTATTGCTGTTCGACTTCTGCGAAGCCCTGCCCTTATGTACAGTGGTCTAGCATAATCAATTCCACACTTAATAATTTGCCTTGCAGGGGTGACTCTTTCATGTGAAATGGTCCATTAGCTAGTTTGCTGTCCTGATACCAAGCTTCTGGCAATAACACAGTCGGGTAAAACCTATCGAACAACTCGTTTGGCATTGACAATCCGGTATAGTCGTCGGGGTGACGATATGAAGAATTGACTTCCTGCATGCAGCAAGCGACGATGATCATGCTCTATGATCAGTTTTGCGAGTTGGCTCTTTGGCGATAGTATGTTTTGATGTTTCTGGTCCTCTGGGAGCTGAGATTTGTACAGACGACATTCTACACATATCAGTCCTTGCTCAACAAAAAAGGATTTAATGATCTCAGTTTACTCGGTTTGTTTATTGGCTGACCTGCCCTCAGCATTCGGATTTCAAATTTCCGTTGCAATTTTATGCATCGCTATAATACCTTATGTAGCATAGCCGGTTCTAGAAGACCATGCATTTTTTCTGTGGAATCAACACGCGAATTCCATGCGAATATTAGACAAAATCCTAACACTCTACAGTCGCATTGGAGTTCCATTTGTTAGAGAGTTGAAGACCCATGTCAGTACTATCATGGAATCTGTGCACAGATGGATTTCATTGCATTTCATGCTCAATGCATCACAAACTCTTTTGACCAACCTTGCTGACATGAGGGCTGCACAAAGCTCAAGTCTAAGAAATGATACCATCTTCAAGGTTAAACCTTAGAAATCGAACATAGCAAACTTACAGTTACACAGTTCTAACTACTAGAATGCAGATACAGACAAGCATCATATGCCCTTTCAGAAGTATGAGCGAAGCTATGCAACTGAATATCTTCACTTACATTCTCGTCGACTGCAAGTATGTTAATTTTAATGTCTTGAATTAGTGGTAACTGTAAGCATAGTGTTTTCCATTGGCACTGTAAATGTACTGGAAGTTCTTGATCCCAATCAAACTTACCTTGCCAAATTTTCTGGAGAATTATTTTGCAAGATGTTATAATGGGACTAATAAAAACCCAGTGGATCAAATATTGACAAAACTGCAGCTAACATTTTCCTCTTTATCGGTTTCGGTATATAGAAGTAATATAGAAGTCAATCTGCTACTGGTCTATTGTAGGGTGGCATAGTAGTCCTAGTATTCTGACACTAACATTTGTGTCAAAATAGAGAGGAAACCTAGTCTCTTGTCAGGCTTGGGGAATACCTCTACGAGTGCACAACGGTTGGAAGGCCACTTACTTACCTTGAAACCACTATTTTTAGTAGGTTTATTAACTGATCTTGCATTTGAAGAGCCTCTTCGACTGTGTATGTACCTGACATGCAGTCATCAACGTAAAAGTCTCGTTTGAGTGTTTCTGCTGTCATTGGGAATTTACTTTTTTCATTTTTGTTAACTGTTCCAAATACTTTATTGCTAGAAATGGTGCAGATGCTGTTACATTATGTTATCATTGTGAGGCAGTACTTCCTTACAGTTTCCATGGGCGAGTCGCTCCACAGAATTCTATGAAGGTTGGTATCCTTAGGCACTATCTATCTGCTGATACATTTTCTCAATGTGGGCAGTGAACTCCTTGTGTACTCTGAAATGTAACACAATTGAGAATAGGTCTTGCTGGGTGTTACATACTACTAGCAGGATGTTATTGAGAGATATACCAGCTATAGTCTTTGCATAGGCATCAAACACCACTCTGACATTGATTGTGGAGCTAGATTGTTTGAAGACTGGATGACGAGGCAAGTAGCATGCTGGAGCCAAGTTAATGTGTCTTGCCTACTGGTTTCATGGAACCTAATTCCTAGTATTCAGTCAAGAAACCATTGTAGTTATTTTTAAGTTTTCGGTTTCGCTTAAATTTGGCCTCAATATGGTGGAGTTTTTCGATTTTGCTGTGTGATGTGCATCACCAAGGTTGGAGGGGCCATCGCGAAATAGTATATGAATAAGTCATCCATTGTAGTCCCTTGTTGTGGTTTCCCTGAATAACTGTTCACACTGTTGTTCATCAGTTTGAACAGAGTGATCAAGTTATTTGTGTTCCCAGAACCACTGTACCTGGTGATTAAGTGCCATTGTCTGAAGAAAGAATAATTGTTGAGTCGGTGACTGAACACTGGATTTTTGCTGGATCTGTCCTGTAGTAATCCAACCAATTGTAGTGTATTGAAGTACTGGGCAGTTTCCTGGCCTCGTTCTTCGTCCATATTTCAGTGTAGAAAAATACTTCAGCGCCAAGCAGAATGGCAATGTGTCCGGGTATGTTGAAAGTTGAACCCGCCAGTTGGATGTCTGTGGGCAACTTCTGGCTGGATGCATAGTTGTACAAGACATATGATGTCCTTAGTGTAGTTCTACTATGTACTCAGCTTTCTGAGTTATAGGATGGCTGGAGGATAGTAGTACCAGACATAGGCCTACTATGTTTCAGGGAGATCACTTGTAGCGCTCACAGATCAGAGTCCATGCTGTTTGATATTTGTCTTCTGTTACTGGCAAGTTTTTCAACAGTCTGTGTGCCTTCCATTCTACTGAAGATAGAAGGTAGTGGAATCTTTGAATATTGTCTAGTTCGTTATTATTGATAACTAAACTAAAATATTGTGGGCCGTTTTACTATGTGTTTAGTATTCGTTGAGGAATAGGTGTCACAATGTTTTAAGGGAGTATCCAAAAATGGCATACACCTTGCTCTTGTCAATACATAAGTGTCCTCGAAGGCTTCCTTATCTGTGGAATGATCGACATCTACATCGTCATCTTATAATTAAATTTGGGCTTCATTATTTTGATTGTATGTTTGCAGTAAAAGTTTAATTTTTATTCTAATCAGATTGATGTCTGTGTCTAAACTACAAGTTTGTGCAAAGCCGGCTAGTATCGTTAGTGTAGCTTTAGCTCTGCCCCTTCGTCTGGCCACCTTGTTCTTGGTATCTGACTCCATGAACCGAAAGGATGAGGAATAGCAAAGAAATAAAGACTTTGACGAAACATCCCAACTCACAGTAGGCCCTACACCAGACCGAACATCAGGATTTATTTATTTCCCGTGTAGAAAACGCAAATGATAAATTGAGTTTATATTAAGGAACAAGCTCTTAAAAATATAAACACTACTCTTTTATACGTTCTGTAAATACTAGTATTAAGCAATCTTGACTGACTTATCATTAGCTGCAAAAGATCCTTCACATTGCCGGTATCAGGCAGGTTTCTGTACTTCAAGAGAAGTTGTGGATATTGCAGTTTACCACAATCACAAGTTTTGTCAGAGAGCTGATAGTATTGCCTCGAGAAAAAGTTTAAAATGCTTCTTATAATAAGGTCTAGTATAAACTGTAGAATTATAAAAAAAAAGTTCTGCAATTATATTTAACCTATCTATGACTGTTACTAACAGGTTTTAAAAAGTATAAAAGATATTCCAAAAATTAACACATAAAAAGTAATATCTTTTTTTATTTTGAAAACTGCACTTGAGATATCAGGGAACGAGTTTTGACTATCAAAATTAATCATCTTCAAACGCTGGCTGCGTGACCTTTTTGGAGAGAGACGTGCCGAAAGACAACGAAGTAATACGTGTTGCAACGAAATCAATTTAAATGATAAAGCAACCATAGTTAATATGCAGCAGCGTGGCTTTCAGTTCATTACTGAAGGGTTGCTTGCAGCACATCCTACTTCACACCGCCATACAACACCCATGAC
>PNEQ01050865.1:106921-139172 GCA_003012365.1 Medauroidea extradentata
GCTCCAGTGAGTGAGCATTTGAACATTTGACGATGTAGCGCAGGAGTCCGTGAGCGTTTTTACGCATGTACGCCATTGGTTCGGAGTCCGCAAGGTCACGTTTAATAAACAATGACCCAATCGAAATAGTTTCCAACATGTACATGACTTAGAAATCCAACCTCTCCTCAGTTGAATCCGCGAAATTTCCGGGGCTCTACCCATGACTATCTGTGATCTGGAAGGATTTTTCCGAGGAAAGCTTAAATTCTGTAAACTAAATCCAATGTCAAGTAAACTTAAAAGCACGTGTCACCGTAATGCCATTAAAAATATATATTGTTACGAAATTATTTTTTTTCTGTAATTTTGCAAGGAATTTCTTTGTTATTTTACGAACCGTTGTACCAGTACAATTATTTTCCGTGCAAAATTATTTTTTCGTAAATTTACGAGGGTTTTCCTTGTAAAATAACTAAGGAAAACTTTGTAGCCTACCAAAATCACGGGTTTATCGGAAAGTACTGTTTTATCCTCTCTCTTTTTTTATGTTGTGTGGGGATCTATTATTATTGATTGAAAACAACGGCAGTCATGTATTTCGATACTTCGGAAACCCCGCACTTGTATCGCCAGACCCACGAGAGATGATATGCTATACTGATTATCATTCTAAAGCTTTTATTCACGACTTCCCACGAATTTCCGCGGATCCACCCGCGAGACGCGTCCACTCTTCGTGACATTCGCGGCCAGAGTCAGTTTTATATGCGGCTTCCCGCAAATGTCCGCGGTGCCGGTCGCCGTCGCCTTCGCGCCTAATTGGCGAACTCTCCTAGGACCTTTGAACTTCTAACCAATCGCGTCTCTCGTGGGTGATGACGACAACAAACCCTGACATTCCTCCGTATCAATTTATTGCATTTTTTTTTTAAATTCACACACATTAACATTAATATCCACTTGAATTTATTTACAAAATTTGATCTATTTCTGATGAATAATTATAAAGTTAATATTAAATTGCACAGCAGGGGGATAGGCGTAGCCACGCCTCTCGGTGCCTCAATTTTCAGTGTCCGAACAGTGTGCCCCTCGTCGGCTCAAGGCTACTTGCTAACTTTATACTCCTCTTTTTCAAACTTTCCCTCCCCTGCAGTGTTAAGGGTCAATCTACCGTTATACAATGGAACACCCCTCTGTTACTACTGCGCCTCTCGCCAATACACAAAACTAAATTACATGTAAATGATTTTAACCAAACTTTTTCAATTCAGTCACGTAAAACAAACAATTCTAATCACAATGCAATTTCAACTGACTTTCTACGACTATCCTAACCTAAATTTCAGTATTTACAATGTATACGTTATTTATTTACATTTAAAGGCTATATTCCGGTTACAGTACATAGTTATATACAAATCACATCCTCTGGTACTTATTTAGCTGGAATAAAGTGCATATTCATATTAAGTGGATAATGGTTGTTTGGCCCCGGGGCCACGTAGCCAAAATATTATCGAATGCCTAAATTTAGGATTTTACGGTGGCAACAATACAAAATTAAATTAAATGTGTTACACATTTGTGAAACCATTTACTAAATGAGACGACAGCGGCAGATATTTGTATACATTATTAGTCCCAAGACAAACAATTGAAAAAAATTACACGGTATTAATTATAATCCACACCAGTATTACATTCTTTTAATCACAAGGTTATAAATTACTGTAAATTTTAATATCCAGAATGTGACCTTTACTCTTAACGCCGATAAAATGTTAGTTCAGTGCTTCTTTACTCGATATTTTAAACGCCCTGCGTACACAGCTCTCCTCCAATTTCTGTTTGATTATGTCTAAAGTTTATATTTTTTTCCTGCAATTTTGCAGGTTTAACACTAACCTAGTCCTGATCTCGAACAGGATTAGACCAGAGTTGACCGAGTTGTCATTCGATTTAGCTCGAATCACTTACTGAACTCGACCAAAAATAACTTTACTAACTTTTTAAACGGCTTGAATTTTGAAATCTGGCTCTATCCAGGTTAACCGAGCGACTTTTCGTAAACGACAAGGGGACCACAAAAGTAAAATATTGGGGTCTAGTTTTAAAATTACTTTGAGCGGCTGTTAAGTACCTACAGCTCACTCGTAAAATGGACTTATACGTCCGGCAACACACATACTAGTCCACGGTCAACTATCTATATCTGACGAGATCGGCAGCAGCAAGCACTCTCATATCGTTCCATGCCGACAGTCGAGCGACGAGGGGCATGTGATAATGCGCTATCACAACAAGCATCTACTGGCTGACCCAGTTCAAGCGTCAATGTTTATAACAATGTTTCTGTCGTGACCATAAACATTTAAACATAACTGCAATACACAATTCTGATACTTAAGTACGTATATCAGTGTAACAACTTAAGGAATTTATAATGCAAAATTAACGATCGAATTGCCTGCCGTTTGTTCATATAAGTTTTTATGGCACGAAATACAGTTTGTAGGAAATGAAAATGTAAAATCGTACCAAACCAATTTTTTTCAAACAAAACATTTATTACAGTTGTGTTGGTTTTAAATTTGTGTGTTTTCCTAGGTAACATAATGTGTGTATAACTATAATTTAACTGTTTTTATGACACCTAATACAACTTAACGACATAATAGTGAATTTGTTTCAGGCTGTTTTATGTAAGGTATAGGTATCGTAGAATGTCGTATATTCCGCTTATATAGCCAATGACAAAGCTTACTTTTTGCGGGCCGTGATAAATTAAAGTTGTTAAGTAGTCAAGGAAAACGTACAATGTTGATCACTATGTGTTTTTAATTGTTGCCAACTTATTTGTAGAATCTCAGCTACAGGTAATGTCTAAAGGACAACGTCATGCATTTCAGTAGTATTTATTCCTTGCTAATAAACATATTTTTGAACTATCTTGCTGCCAAAAATTATTGCGCAGCAATTCATTATGATTATTAAATTTATGTCTAACAGCACAACAGAAAACGTTAATACAATTGAAATTGCTCCGCTATTACGATCGATTGGCCAATATTTATCGAACGATGTACACTTAACAAACAGGAAAACGATTACACAATGCCGCATTGTCTAGTATTTTAGTACTTTGTATAAAATAGTTTTTCTAGAGCTGCCCATTATTAGTGAGTGAGTGAGGGATTTTGATCAGCGGTTAACTTATCGAGGTCTTCAGTGCCGGTGACCGGAATGCGCCGGAATTAAAGGGCGAGGGAAACGGGAGAGATCCCCAAGAAAACCCACCGACCAACGGCGCGGCACGATTCTCAAATGCCAAAATCCGGGGACCCACCCCGCCGGGAATCGAACCCAGATCGTTTTAGTGGGAGGCGAATGGGCCGACTATTCGACCATCGCGGCCTTTCCCAGTATTAGTCGTAGGCCTATTTGACCGTCGGCGTATTCGCGCACCTCCCGTAACTAAAGTTAATTATACTGTAGGTAGTTCACTTTAAACTGAACACTACCCAACAATTAAAACAAAAAAAAAAAAATATATATATATATATTAGCAGTGCCCCGCGGCTTTGCTCGCGAGTATTATTCGTAACTGATAATATTTACTTTAATTGAAAAACCTCTTTGTACATAAGATTGGTACTTCAGTCATCAAGTGTTAGAATGTCCAAGCGGCTAGTTGAAATAACTCTGCAGCAGGATAAGTAGCTATAGCTGTCTACGCGAAAAGCAGTCTTAAGTTTGTCCCTGCCACTAACGGTGACTTCGCCTGGGCCTTATTTATAGCCCTGCCAATTTGACGTTGTGGGGTAATTACAGACACCTAAGGTAAGAGGTTAATCGAATGAAAAACATCTGTTTATCCTGTGCACAACCATTGGTGACGGTGCCCTCAATTACATATTTTCAAAATATTCACTTGAACTTAAATGCCACTACAAAGTTTCAGTGTGTAAAGGTTTCCCGGAAACGTATTTGGTGCCCCAAACTTGAGATTAGTGAGATGATATATCGTCGGTTTACTGCCAAAAGTGACGAAGTCAAAATGAGATAAAATTATAAAAATGCTAGGAATATGTATATGTTGTTCACGAACAATTGCCCAAGTTTAAAGTATACTCGTAGTTTTGTACTGTTGTGTCACAGTATAGTAACATACCACATTTTTGTTAATATCTACAGGTTAATACTGTTTTTAAACGAAATAGCATTTATGACTTAATCACTTTTGGCAGTATACCGGCGATATTTCAGCTGATATTGTATAGGAACTTAAGTGGAAAGCGAGCTGCAATTTTGCCCCTTTTAAAGACTACATGTACATTGCACTAATTCTATCTGCCTTGTAGTTTTAGTGTGTCAGAATTGAACGTTCGCACGCAGCTTTTAACGGAATTCGGGCCCAGAACCTTCTGGAATTCAGGCCTGAGTAACAAACAACTGCGTCACGTAACGTCGAAATAATTCATGAAAATATTTTTTTTTTTAAATAAAATATCTGTGTCCTGGGTTCATAGAGGTTGTACAACACCACGTCTCGATAGGTTAATGTAGAGTGAAACTCCTGAATAGGTTGTTTCTCGCTGCTCGTTCCTGCTTTTCGGATCGTCTGCCTTGAATATTGACCAACTTAGTTTTATTCTTAATAATCACGTTTTTTATAAAGAAAAAAATTACATGCACATATATATATATATTTAAATATTTACGTAAGCATCACTCTGACGCGAACAACACCTCAATATCGCTACTGGTTAGATAGATATCGTGGGTTGATGGAAAACAAATTTTGCGCTTTTTCACCCTTTTGGGGGTCGAATTTCGAAATATTTTAAATTTACATCTTAGACATTTGTATAAGTATCCAACTGAAGTGTAAATCACATCGCTAGCCCGTTCAGTCGAATCAAAATCGATCATTCGCAAAAAAAAAACGTATCACCCCTCCACAGTATTAAGAAATCTAATTTCGAAAAATCTGAAAACCATTTTGCGATAATTTCTGTAATCATCATCCTGAAGTAAAAATTAATTGTATATCTCGACGGGTTCGATAGATATCGAAGATTTATCTAAAACACATTCAAGGTCCTTTCACCACCTAAGAGGGTAAATTTCGAAAAACCCTTGAATCACGTTTTAGAATACTTTATTGGTATCTCGTGGACGTAAAAAACACAACATTAGCCCGCTGTGTTCAAGATACATCGACGATTAATTGAAAACGCTTTTCACCACTTTTCACTCCTTTTCACGTCCTTAGGTGGCGAATTTCGAAAATTCCTGAAATTACTTTTTAGGTATTTGAGTAAGCATCAATCCTAAAAAATAATCACCTCGCTATATAAAAAGTTATGGGATCTATATATATCGAATGTGAGTCGAAAACACATATCACCCCTTTTTTAACCAGTTTAGGGCCGAATTCGGAATATATATTTTTAATGGTACTTGGGATATTTACAAAAGCACCAATTTAAAGCAAAGAACACTTCGATATCTCGATTGATTCGATAGATATGGAAGGATAATCGAAAACACATTTCACGTATTTTCACCCCTTTAAATAAAGAATTTCGAAACGTCTTTGAGTCCTGTCATAGACATTTGTAAAAGTAACCAATTAAAGTTAAAATCACGAAGATAGCCAATTGTGTTTCAAAGATATAGACGATTCATAAAAAACACATTTTGCCCGTTTTTACTGCCTGGGGGTGGAATTAAAAAAAAATCCTGAAACTACTTTTTGGGTATTTACGTTAGCAATATTTTAAAGTGAATATCAACTCTCTATCCCGAAGGGTTCGATAGATATCGATAGTTGATTGGAAACACATTTAAGGTCTTTTCATCCCCTTAAATGTTGAACTTCGAAAAATCCTTAAATTTGCTAATATGCATTTTTACGAGTATCCTATTAAAGTAAAAATCACGATGATAGAGGCCGTCGGGTTCGAGTTCTATCGACGTTTCTTCGGAAACACATTTCACCCCTTTTCACCCCCTTAGAGGTCGAATTTCGGAAAATCCCTTCTTAGTGCTCGCCTACGACCTGAGGGGAAAACCCCACAAAAAATTTCATGACTCTAGGTCCAGTGGTTTGGGCTGCAGTTTGATATGTCAGTCAGTCAGCTTTCATTTGTGTATATATATATATATATATATTAGGGTTATAGAAGTAAAGGTTTGAGAGTTGTGAAATGTTTATACTAGTTTTTAACTTCACGCAAGTTTTCGTATTTAAATTGTGAAGATGGCAACGTAATGGCTCAGAGAAAATTGTAAGTAGTGCTCAGTTTATCCTAGCCTATAATTTCTTATGGACGAGTTTGACAAAGGGATAATTTTCACCACTAGCAACGCTGGTATCGGTAAGGGTATATTTCATGTTCACGGATAGAACTTCGCGAGTATAACAGAACACTGTTCTCACCTTAGTTTCTTTACCGATTTCAGAGCTACAGCACATACATTTTTCCTTTGCCATGGGCGTACCCAGTAATTTGTTTTTAGAGGGGGTTTTGAAAACCCACTATGTATATCACATCCGAGTTATGCACATGTAAATATAATGTTCAATTTGACACAGAAATGTTATTAAAATCACCATTGTTTATAAATTATGTTTTTAGTGACCGTAGCATTCAACCAATGAAAAATAAGCACACACACAATAATAGCAAATACATATGACAATTTAATTTGTGTAATAAGCTACGAAAGCGTGGCCAGCAATATAATCATTACTGCACTATGCTGTCAATTGTGGTCATATTGCTTATTCACTTATATGGGAATGTGCAGTATGAGTTAACCACTGTGTTCCTACATAAAACTCAAATATTTAATCAAATGTGGGTTATCGTTGTCTTTCATCAAACCCTTCAATTGTAAAGGTATTAATAATTACTTATTTTTTAAGTTTTTGAATTCTGAGATACTAAAAAATTGTAAATCTTGTTACAAACTTTTTTGTAATAGTTTGAATGTAATAGAATTAAAAATGTTATACAAGCAAAAAACATAAATATTGGGGGAGGGGGCGGAATGTGAACACCTAGAACCACCAAACCCTATCCCCTGGGCACGCCCATGCGTTTAGCAAACTAATACAATGTTCTTCGTAACCTCTAGCAGGCATATTCTGCCTCACGAACGAGTGGGTTTCTTTGACAGCTGACGAAATGTTCTCTCGGAGACTAAACAATGTATCTTATTACTGAATACGCAAATGAAGGTAAATCGATGATGGCAACATCAAACCCCCGCGGAAACGAAATGGCAATTGCAGAGCAGACTACAAAAATGTATTCCAGTAGAGTTGTCAGAAAAGTGCTCTGGTTCGTGGGATTGACTGAATAATAAATCTTCCGATGACGCAGTGGTGGCGTTCCACGCCCAGCCATTGGCCACCGCTGGAACAAAGCATGCAACGCGCGATAAGCCGCAGATAAGATACGGCACAATATTACACAGTGTGTACAAACTCATACAACATGCTCGGCGGGATATTATTAACGAGTGGCGTGCGCTAGCCCGGCGGCAGCTGGGATGAAATTGGGACTCCTCACACCCCCTCGCCGGCCGGTGATATCGCCGATATTACGCGTCTCCACGCGCTGTCTGATAATCCACGCGTACTTCTGCCACAACAGCGGCACGGCCAGTTCTCCAGATTAGATTCGCGGCTGGGAAGTCTCGCGTGGTCGCCCCTGTCGTCAGCAGGTTTGGGTTCAATGCAAACACTTGACGTTATCATTTGCCGGTAGGGCAGAAGATGATTATGTACCTGTAAACAGATAGTGGCATGAAGGCGAGGTATGCCAGGAACACCCCGAGAATATAACGACAGCTTCTATCGCGTCAGTTCTGAAGTTACTACGAGCTATGAGTTAGGAAACATCGGTGTGTTATCATTGTTGTATCAGAACCATGTTATTTACAGAGCACCATGTGTTTACTCTGCCTTGCGATGTGACTACCGTATATGCTTCGTTCTGTCCGGAAACAATGACACTAATGTAGTTTCACACACATCCCTACGGCCCAAAGGAAAACATTAAATTAGCAATTGTGTTTTTGTATTTCCTCGGAATCTAAGAAACTTACATTATTTTTAGATATCCTATGTATATCCTTACATATATGATTCAGACTTTTCATTTTTAAGAAGATGAAAAATATTAAATAATGGAATTCAACCAAAATCACGGAATTCGTAACGATTTTGAGAGCATTTTCTGTCGGGCAATGGCGAAAAAATAAAGGTTCGGTAGCAGCTAGAAAAGCTTACAACGGTTTTTCTGTAATAATGTAAAAGTGTTTACGTGTTGAATGTTATGTGACCGGAACATAACGAGCGCTATCGGGGAATGGAAGCGTGTCAGCATAAAGTTCGATGTTTTCTTGATCACCACTTTGTCTCATCACCTGTAAGCGCAATGCGCTGAATTGGGCTTCATTCCTACCGTCAATTATTCGCCCTAAGGTACCATACTCGAGTGACGAGTTAAAAGACCGAAATGTTACAGAGATACATCCACGAAGATATTTTATAAAAAAAAATACAGGTCATCACCACGTGTTCCAACAGTAATTGTTGTTGTAATTATTAGCAATCAGCAAGACGAAAACCAGTACGTACCAGGATTGGTGTCGATCAGATCGCACTCTTGCAAGTCGTTGATTAACAATATGGAAACACATCGTTTGACGTAATACAAGTACATATAGATGTTTCTTAGTGGCACATTCTGTAGCATGTTACGTAATTTATCTTGGAATCTTAAGAGTATTAATAAAGGGAAACCGTCCTTAAGGATGTTCACGTGCGATAAAATCATAATTTTATATTTTTATGAAATAGTGTTAGTTTTGCAAACGATACTTTTAAGTACCGTTTCCGCTTACAAAACAATTTTAGCTCTCATAGTGTTCTCATAACGGGGCGTCAAAGTCAAAATTTGCTTGTTACACTGCCACGCAAATAGCAAAAACTAGCCTAATTGATCCACTTAACTGAAATAATACACTGTGAACTTACGTCCCATGAGCTATGCAATGAAACATTTTAAAGCCCACAACGTAATATTTTGAATTAAAAAAAAAAAAAAAGAAGATCGCAAAGGTACAGAAAATTCAACATTTTTTTTATGTAAAAATTGTTCATGGGATCTCTTCTGTATGCTTTATTGCGTAGCCCATGGCATGTTATTTCACTATTTGCATGGCAGCAGAACATGCAAATTTTGACTTTTGACGCGCTGTAATGAGAAAACTACGAGAGCTAAAACTGTTTTGTAGGAAGAAACTGCACTCACAAGTATCGTCTATAAAACTGACATTATTTCATAGAAATATAAAATTATGATTTTATCACACTTGATCACCCTTGACATGAGTTCATGACTTTTCCGATAAGATATTTTTTGCAACGGGTTGTAAATATTTCGTGTATTAATTATGTAATAAAAATGTTTGTTACTAACAATGCATTATAGTTAGGGTCCAGAAAATTTCGCGAATTCAAAGACCCGCATGCTGGAACCCATTGTTCATTGCCTGTTGTTCCACTGAGTAACAACTAGCGGTCAAATGGTCGGGACTTGAGTACGCATAGGATAGTTGATTCTAATATGCAGGTCATTGAATCCGCGAAATGTTCTGGCCCATAACTATAGTAAGTTGCATTACGTAGAATTTGCATGCATGGCATCAAACTGTTTCACATTAAAATTGAAATAAAAATCATTCGCAATCAACTTACTCGACTATTTTTCGACACGAGCGGGTTTTAAAAGCCAGTGGAGGGAGCTTAACGAAACTTCGGCAAACAAATTAACAATCTAGCGATTCCACTAAAAATAACATACCCTGTCAGTAAATAGAGTATAAACAAGTCTAGTCAAAACACAGAAATTTGCTTCACGCTTCATTGAAACCTCTGTGATTACAAAACAGCAATACATATTTACTGTATATTTGGTATGTAGCTAAATAAAATTAGTACAACTGGCTATAACACGATGCGTCTCATCCTACGTTTGATGTTAACCTTACGTTATAGTTTTGTTTTAAGGGCGGTAACTTGGTGTAATAACAATGGCGAATCTCTTGCGGTGTACTTTCGAACACTAGTTAAATTTTGTATAGCCTTTTGATAAAAGCCTTCACAAAAGCGTGTTCAGTTGTGTTTTCCCATTCACTATATAATGTTACGATGTGGTTTAATCGCACATAGACTTTCACCTCAATTCCAAACATTTCACGTAAACACCGGAGTTCAGATCTGTACAACAAATTTTCGCGCTTTAACATCGAAATGATTCTGAACTAATATGAAAAAATTTATCAGCACCGTTTCTACGTGGAGAACTTTAAATCGGATAAATTATTCCAAATACCTGTGGAAACGGATAAGAAAATGTTGACGGATTGTTCGATGTGTAACAATATCAACTTCAACGGACTGTCACAATTGAATAACATTTACCTAAATATTACTTGTAAACCGGTTGCCAAAAATATTTTGACATTACAAAGAATTACTGTAGGATTAACAAATCATTGGTAGTAAATTTACAAAAATAATTTGTAAGTATACGTTAGTATACACAAAAATATTGCTGTAATTGTATAATTCCAAACATGTCTAGCAAATCTAGAGATAAATACTATACTTATAGCGTTCGAGAATTATTTTGAAACCCGTTACCAAAGAATTATTAAAAATAAAAATAATAAAAATATTTTCACTCAGAAATGCGTCGACCCAAAAGTCACACTAAATTATGCAGATTATTAAAAATCCTTAATAAATACTGGTAATAAATGGCGGTGGGTTGATGGGCTCAGAGCAGCAAGGCTCCTAGAGTCCTGTACTCGTAGGAACGAGCGACAAAGACCGGGACTAAGGTCGTGCAAGGGAGGATAGACCATCAATCAGACCGCGGCGCGGGGGAGAGACACGCACAGCTATAGAAGCTGGGGCGTAGCCTCTTGGGGACCACAAACTGTACGCCCACTCGCGTCGTTACAGCGGGCGACGGGTGCCGTGTAAGTCAACACCGCAAGCCCTAGGGGTTCCAATATCATTCGCCTCTGCACGTCGTCGTGGTCGCCCCACAGCGGAGACAACACTGTCCCCTGACTCTGCTCGCTGTACTACAGGCTGCACAACAACAAATACCAAGACATTGAAGGTTATTTGTGTAACACGTAATTCGCTAGCAAACCTGCATGTTCTCCCATTGTTACATCGGCTACGTCAAGCATATCTGGCCTGCACATGGGAAGCATCTCGAACATTTGGATTGAAGTTAATAAAGCAATATGCATCATAGGTAGATATGATGGTTTATCGCGGGAAAACTTGACTGTTTGCTGGAGTTCAACGCACGTTCAGCTCATTAGATTATTACTGGTACGTGCGAGCTGTTGCCCTATTTAACTGAACCAATAATAATCCCGCTATTGTAATATTTGATGTCTGTTGTGTGAGACGTACATCACCCGATCATATACGTTGTAAGAAAATATAATAGCTAGGGCCACGATTTTGTCGCGAAAAGATTTTTGCCCCACATTGTTTCAGTGTCTCTCCTGCACATCGACAGCTTTGATTCACGGTTATTGGCAGCGTGTCTTTGTTCAGACACGTTTCTCATTTGACTGCACCAATCAGAATAAGATTATTGTGACACCTTACGTCTGTAACTGACCACAAAGCAGATATGCAGGTGCACACATAAGGCCCTGAATCAAAGTGCTGCAAAAATATTTTCGCGAAAACTACTGGGTCCTACTTATGTCATCTTTATTTACTTTGAATTATTTTAGCCTATTACTATATATTTTTAGTTTTAGATATTTCTCACAAAAAGTACAATTTTAATGCCTTCCTTTGAATGATTTAGCAATATGTTACATAAACGGTAACGGCGTATTTGAAAGTAGGTTTATATTGTATAACACTGCATTTCAGACAAAATTTTGAATATAAATACTCTCTCACCTACGTCACTTATCATCCACTAAAATATTTTCACATGTTTCAAGGCCATTTAAAATTTATGTACCAAGGCACTAGGTACAAGATTTGGTATATCTTGGCAAGTTCTATGACTACTTGTTCAGTATGTACGCTAAGGTTGTGGTACAGGTAAATAATGCCATTGAATAAGAGTGGCTCACATTGTAATTGTGGCAGAAAATAGTTCCACTTGTATTTCGAATTTTTAAAATCCGTATGTCATAACAGAAAGTTTTGGTTGCGTAATCATAGCGTAGTATCCTGTGAGTATGCAAGAACCTAATGCCTTTGCAGTTGGTAACAATCCAGTATAATGGTTTTGTTTGTGCGCACTAGGTAGTCTCTTGCGTAAACGTACCGAGTAGCCAGTAATGTGCAAGATACGGGTCAGACAACATTCAGTACTTTCCAAGGTTGGCAACAGGCGAGTGACAAGCTGCCAACCTGCTTGCCAAGAAAAAGAAGAAATATATTTGCACCAAATACTTTTCAGCTTGTATTCATTGCTTCTACTAACAATATCTTACAATAACTAGAGGCACGATTATTTCGCGTATTCATCTGGCTGCAGCCTACACTTCTCAGTCTTATACACGCTATGGTCAAGGTGTAATATGCATTGGCTTTTTTAAGTGTATAAACGGGTGGCACGTGATGTCCCCAGGAATTATTTTGTTTCACATTACTGGCTTGAAGTCGTCAAAATTATGTCAAAACAGCTGTCGCCTAATCACGGAAGCGAAAGTGAGGTAAACGTTTTTGACGTTCAACCTGACCTAGAATCAATACGCGAAACACTCGTGCTTCTAACAATAAATAAGTTTTCATCTCCTACAGTTTTTTTTTCATAAAGACACGTAGTCATATTTTTATTGTTTTCTTTACTTTCCCATAGTTCAAACACAAAGATAGAAACATGCGTAGCAGTTTAAACCATACTTCCCGTAAATAAAATAAGGTAATGGCTTAGGGACCAAATTAAAAATAATAATAACAGTAAAACACTGCATGCTAGTTGAATGGCTCGTGCGTAGAGGTGATACTCAGGGACATGAAAAATTCGCGTTTTTATTTAGGCACACGCTAAAATTCCAGCAACTATAAGTTCATGCCCCTTTCAGAATTGGCCGTTTACTTATCTGACAACTCTCGGAAGTCGCTGAACCAATAATTAGGGACCTGAAAAATTCGTGTTTTCTTTTGGCCCCAAGCCAGAATTCCAGCAACTGTAAGTTGGTTCCACTTTCGCAATTGGCCCATGACTCATTAGACACTTCCTGGAAGTCGCTAAGCCAGTAGTACAGAAGCAACTAATTGCAGGCCCATTAACACTGCGTCATCGAGCAGCAAATAATGTCTGTTTGAATACACAGATTTTCTTGGGGGCTAGCTTAACCCGCGATTTTTTCCGGTCTCTACCAATAATAACAATGAAACTGAAGCGGACCCATTTCACTGTGTAATCGACCAGCTAATGCACAGATGCTGCCTGCTTGAGAACGTACATATTCTAGGAGGCTAGCCTCTAGCCTACAGGACAGTGAACCAATGACTTTTTCCGGTCTCTAGTGATACTGCATAGGGCCCTAAAAAAATACAATTTATCTTTTAAGAACAAGCTGGAATTCCACCAACTGTAAGTTCGCGTCACTTTCATAATTGGTACTTGACTTTTTTGACAGCTCGTATAAGTCGCTCAGCCAATAATAACAATTTAACTCAATACAGGCCCATATCACTGTGTCAGCGTGCAGTTAAAGAGCGGATACTGGGTCCTTGAGTGCACATATAATCTTGGAGGCTAACCTACAGGTCAGTGAACCCGCGAATTTCACCGGTCTCTATGCTTTACGTACGCCGGTAAATGACACACTTAGCTCCCTATAGATCTCGTCCCTCACACGCAAGCACAGATCATCCATGGACGCCATTAGTAAATACACACAATGCAGGCACAATAAGTGGTTCTATTAGACCCATTCTGTATGGGTGAACGTATTTTGCATGTTCGAGGCCTAGAAGTTGTAAGTTCGATACAACACGTGCATCACGCTTCAACCTAGCCTCTAGGCGCAAGTCAGTGAACTGGCGTGCAGTCTTCTAGCCAACAACTTGCTTCTATTTGGACAGTCGTAGTAGAAGGCCAGTTGAAATTGTATTATGATTAGAATTGTTTGTTTTATGTGACTTAATTGCAAAACTTTGTTTAAAGTAATTAATGTGTATTTTCTTGGCTTGTGGGTGTGAGCCGCGTCTGAAGATTGTCTTGTGACGTTTCGGCAGTCGTTGCAGCTGCCATCATCAGGTAGTCGGAGACGGAGACCAACTCAACGACTGCCGAAACGTCACAAGACCATCTTCAGACGCGGCTCACACCCACAAACCAAGAAAATGCAGACAACGGCCGCGAAAGCCAGCGATCAATTTTAATTAATGTATAATTTAGTTTTGCATATTGGCGAGAGGCACAGTATTACCCGAGGATTGTGGCATTGTGTCACGGCAGATTGACACTTAACACAGCAGGGGAGGGAAAGTTAGGAAAACATGGGATGAAAGCGAGCGAGCAGTCTTGAGCCGACGAGGGACGCGCCGCTTGGATGCTGAAAATTTGGGCACCAAGAGGCATGGTTGCGCGCCCCCCCCCCCCCCTCCTGCTGTGCAATTTAATATTAACTTTAGAATTATTCAACAGAAATTTAACAAACTTTGTAAATAAGTTCAAAGGGATACTAATGTTAATGTGTGTGAATTTAAAAAAAAACCGCAAATGGATACGGAGGAATATCAGTGTTCGTTGTCGTCGTCACCCACGAGAGACGCGATTGGCTGAATGTTAAAATGGGGGCGGTCCTAGGAGAGTTCGCCACCTAGGTGCGAAGGCGAAAGTTGAGGGGGACTCCGTCGGCAATCTCTATGAAGGGTGGACGCGTCGAGTGGAGCCACCGCGGACGTTTGTGGGAAGCCACGGAGGAAAGCGATTTCTGCTGCAACCTTCACGAAGAGTGGACGCTGGTCGATTCGCTGGAAGCCGCATATAAAACTGATTCTGGCCGCGACTGTCACTAAGAGTGCGATATTCGCGGGAGGTCGTGGTTAAAAATTTTAAAACGATACTCAGTATAGCATATCATCTCTCGTGGGACTGACGGAACTAGTTCAGGGTTCCGAAGTACCGAAGTACATAAATGGATGGTGTTTTGAATCAGTAGTAGTAGATCACCACACTACATTAAAAAAGAGAGGATATAACAAGACATATAGAGGTATTTAAATGTATACGTGCGTAACGGTCTTTGAGCGATGTAACTTGCAGATTTCGAGTAATCTTGGAACGGCCGAAGCTTTGCACATCTCTAGGCGGCCACCTTAATGTCTTGTTCCTTAGTTTTGCAGTGATTTTAGACTGTTGCCAATCACTGTTTTGTTACTAATACGTCATAATTTGTAGCTGATTGTTTTTGTAGCAATGTACTGAACTGTTTTTTAGATTTCGTCACCCAAAGTTGTTATGAAAATAAGCCAAAATTAAGCAAAATTTTTTTTTACTGACGATTAGTACATTATTTTTAAAAACGTATCCACAGAATTGTGCATCATGTAACCCCACATTGTCTCAAATTTTTTCAAAGCTTTGGGGTAAGAAAACATTTGAGTTATTGGCACCAGTCTAAAAATAACTAAGGAACAAGCCCTTAAGCTGTATTAACTTTATAATTGTAATATAAAACTAGTTTATTGTTATCACATTTGATTACAGTTGGGGACCTGAATTCGAAACCATGCTAATTCCAAAATTTATGACACAGCAATGAAAAGTAATATATTATTCCTGTGCACTTACATCTATCTTGAAAATGTTAAAAATTAAAATACATTACTTTACTCCCATTACTTTCACATTTCAGATATAAATAAATGAACGCAATAAACGAATTATATTTTTTGCTAATTATTAAATTTTGGAGTTAGCATGGTTTGGAATACAGGACTCCAATTCTTCGTTGACAAAAAACACTCTAAACACTATAACCGTGGTCAGCCAATGACTTCGCTTCCGTAGTTGGGTTGTCTTTGATGGTCGATTGACGATTGGCTAACGCTCCGACCTCACACCGAGGAGATCCGAGCTCAGGCCCTGATGATCACGGATCACGTCAACAGACGGGTTTCCCGCGGTACTCAGGATTTACCCGTGGTACTTAGTATTTCCCCCCATTTCTCTCTAGGGAATACTTGCGTTTTATGGGTCTTGACTGGAAAACGTATACAGCTGCGTGCCCGTGCCCTAGACGTGGACAGCTATGGAAAATTATTCGATGGGGGAAGTCTTCAGCGTTCGAGAGGATGCTGTGATGTGTAGATAGACAAACAACAGAATTAAACAGCAGGATAAGTGAGAAAGCACCTCGAAAACGCTCAAACACAACGGCAACGTCCGCCACGTTTCCATGCGCGAAAATCGAGAACATCCGCCGGGAATTGAGCCTGGGTAGCCGTGATTGAGGAAAGGTGATCTGACTAACTTTATCGAAGAGTACTTGTGCCTCCCTCGTAAATATTTTAATGTATGTCACATCACTCGAAGTATTTAAAGAAAATTATTTCCTCGATAAAATTACAATTTGTTCACTGGCCAGAGATAAACGAAGCTTATTTACTAGGAAAAAAAAGTCACATTAACAACTTACTTCGGGTTACGATATTTACATTAAATTTCAGAGAAGTGTAACATACACAAGGCACGTATCACACAGTGCCAGCAAGCACCATAATGCGGGCTGAGATAGCATTGGACATTAAATTTTTTTATCACGTTGGGTATCCGTGAGTAAAGAAATGTTTAAATGATGTATTCCACACGAGAACAGACAGTGTATATGAAATTACATTAATTTGCGCTAAGTGTCGACACGTTCAGAAACTAAAAAATATATTGTTGCAAAAGTCACCCCGCGTGCTCTAAGTTTTACGGCAGTAAAGGTCACAGACAAGGACATATAGACAGTAAAATGTGAGGTTTGTAACACAAAACTCATGTCGACAAACGCGCGTACCTCATGAAATAACGAAACGGTAACAAGAGGAACTTGCAGTCGCGAAGGCCAAGGTTCGATTCCCGGCTCCGGTCATCTTTATTTATTTTTTATATCCTTAAATGGCATTAGACTAATGCTTGAGATTGTTCCTTAAAGGACCTCCCTAGATAGGCTGCGTTTGTGTGTGTGACGCAGTGGCGGTAAGATTGCCATTTACCGACGTGTGTAATGCATTATCGCCTCTCCGCGCAAGCTACTTATCTTGCGTGCAGAGCTTTACTCTGATTATCTAATCCGATTGTTATTTTTTCTAGATATGGCAGTCTGAAAAAACAATTTTTGGCCGATTTGAGGGGCCCGAAAATAATGTTTCTAATAAACGTGCCTAATTTTTAAAACTATAGCGACATAGTTTGTTGTGTGTGTTGTTTTCGTAGATGTACAGATACAATATGCGGTAAATAGTTCCGTCAAAAGAGAATAGTCGTAGCTCGCTACAACGCATTTGAAGGACAGATATGGAGGCCCCTTAACATACGCCATGGCCACGACCTCTCCCAGTTTCTGTCCTTGCGTAAAATTGTCTCACAGTGTCTAATGACTCCGTTGTTGACGAGAGCTACTGGTTTACGTGTCTCATATCGACAAGCCACAGTAAATCTCGACATACAATTAATTTTTGGAATTCAAATGGCATGGTGTTGATACTCTAATGACCAGGGGCGAATCCAGCATAGTTAAACTCACACCCCTAGCCATAAACGAGGAGTCCGAAGTTCCTCTCCTGAAAAAAATGGTTTTTAGGGTGTAAAATGGTGCTATTAAAGTTTCCAAACTGAAACAGTTAATATCCTTTAAGAAATTGTAATATTTTTAGGATATATTATACTATAAAAGCGAAAACTTTTGTAATGATATAAAATAAATGCCGTACGTTTTATGTTTCTGCTGTTGTTGCAACAAATGATTGGGTGGTTAATGTCATGTTGTCATTTGTAAAGCTGTGGGAAATGTGTAAGGTTATATTTTTCAATACTATACTTAGCACTTATTTTGTTTTATATTTTTGGAGAAATCTCGTGATGGACTGCCTCCCCTCTTTTCTGGATCTGCCACAGCTTGTGACAACTGTAGATGAACGTGTGAAATAATCGCATTTTCTCATTACAAAGTATTGGAGATACTGAAGTAAGAACAAATTTAGAGACTCTTTAAAAGTGAGTGATAGTCACCATCTTGAATTTTTGTATTTTGTGTCATAACTATACTTCTGGTTAAATTCATGGAACTTTAACTTGCCCGCAGAATAGAATGCATATTGACAGAATTTTAGACACCATAAATCTTTGTTTCCCGTTACTGGTTTTACAGGTCGATTTGCAGTTAAGAAAGTAATAAGAATTTTCGAACTGCTATTCTATCTGTAAAACCAGTAATGGCAAACAAAGACATATGATTCCTAAAATTCCCTTAGTACGTATTAATTTCTGTAATTAGGTTAAAGTTGCATACTCTTATCCAGAAGAAAAGTTACGACACAAAATACAAAAATTCAAGATGGCGACCATCTCTCACTCTTAAAGGTCTTGTGTATTTATCAAGAGAAAACCGATAAATCGAAAGCGAAAACAGAGACAGGCACGTTGGCAAAAACATGAGCTACGAGCATGTGTTATAGGCGGTTCGGGATAAAGTGAGCACTTAAAAAAAGCCCTGCTAAAGTTCTATTTTCAGCCAATTCGTATATATCCGCGCGTAACGGCTAACGACGGGATGTGTCTAACCTCTCTGAACACGTCACTTGATGTTTACGCGTGCAAGATGAAATAGGGCAGTCAGTATGAATCGATACAGTGGAAAAAAATTGATTTACTATATAAAAATATAATTATGTCAATTTCGGTTGATTCTGTTTCTGTATTGTGGTAAAAATTGGGAAACACACGTAAGTATATCGCGTAGTTGCGCTGCCAAGCATACGAGCAGTAAGGCAACTATAGTTAATGCTGAATTGTATGCAACAATGGCTAGTGAAATTTTTCAAAAGTTAAAATTTTAGTGCTCACTTTATTCCGAATGACCTATATAGTCGGGTGCGAGGCAGCAGTTATGTGGTAATCTCCCACGTGATGGCAGCAGTAGGTGTTGGTGACGTGCGTGTTGGTCACCTCCGTCAGACACGTGAGAATGCCACGGCGGATATTTCTGTCTGCGACCCGCACCGACTGGCTGCTAACTAGCGACGTCTGATGGTGAGGCTGGGTCCAAGGACGACTTATACGTGGCAGACCGCATGACCCACGCATGCTCTTCGGCGAGTAAGTCGTCGCTGTCACGAGACAAATATAGGTACTATGTGTACGATAGCCGCACACGGTGCACAGCATAAAGAAGAACTGGTTCTTCCAACTAAATTACACCTCGTGCCAAGAATTGTGTCCGAAACGAAGATTTCACAAATTTAAGGTTTGGGAATTTAGAATGGATAGATACGTTATAAAACAGCACTGCGTGCGGCAAAGTTGGAAACTATTTACTCGTTGGTATTTCGATGTTTCTTTTTGTTTATTTATTTATTTATTTTTTTTACTGTACACTGTTGAATAACTTGTATATTCGTTACATAAACTATTTAGCTATTTCTTCCAATACAAAATTACGAACTCAACGATAATATTTATTTTGTTTTAGGGTTAATTTATTTACAAAATACGATATTTATTTTTAAATTAAAATATTATTTGCAACATGAAAATAACACTATGGGCTTTAATTTACATTATTACTGTTTTATCATACATATGTGTGTGTGTGTGTGTGTGTGTTATTGGCCGAAAAGTGGAGTATAAAGCATAAGTAAACAGCAGCCGATGAATTTACGGAGCTATTTGGGAATTTAGCGGGCTACTTCACCTCTGTGAATTTTACACACCAAATCCCCACATATTTACTGCACGAACCTGGTCACGTGGTTGATTTAGTAACCTAAATAGTCGTTTCGGACACAGCTTACGTCGTTCAAGGTGGTCGCCTACCTAGGGAATTTGCCCGCGTTAGAGGACCGAGAGTAAGGGAGTGATAAAGGCGACACTGGCAAGTGCACCAAGAGCCACATTACCTCTACACGAAAGACAGTGTACCATCGTGGCGTGCTGGGTCCCCGTCGGCGATCCACCCGTAAGCGAATTTCAGCGAAGACTTTAATTTTTATTGGACGTGACCTCGCAGCATACGTTCACACATCTATGATATATGTGATACACGATAAACTGAGCACTTTTGAATATCATCTTGTCTAAAATAATTATTTTAAAATATTATTTATCGTAGCCTCAGATGTTAACTTTTGAGTACAGTACTCATAGATTGTCAGTTAGGTATCATTGTTTATGTTAAAAAGTGGCAGAAAATTATGAATCATCTGAAAAGAAAAAAGCAACTAGGGTTTTTAAAAGTGCTCACTTTATCCGGAACAATCTATAGTTATTGTATTAGGAGATCTTATCAACAGTCTTTAAGGCTCGATTTCAGTCGCCATATTGAATTTTATTATTTTTCGCAGTTTTTTTTAATTTGAGAAGAAAAATGTTAAATCTGCGATTATACCTCAAATTCTATTTACTTTGTACCACATTACAGACAAGGTGATTGTGCTAGTCATGAATAATTTGGTCGCAATCTGTAAGGCAAATTATGAGTGTAAAAAAACTGCCACAATTATTGTGGCGTAATTACTTGTTATCGTCTGAATCGCAATGTCTGTACTGTTGCGCAAGGTAAATATAATTTGAGGTATAATCACAGATTTTATTTTTTTTTCTCATCAGAATGTAAAAAAAAAAAAAACTAAAAACAAAATTATTTGGTCCGAGCCTTAACCATGTTACCATGCTGGAGGGTCGTTACAGTGCTGACTGGAAACTGCTCATCCGTCATCGAATACGTTGCATCTGTTTTTCGTAGGTAAACGTATTCGGAATGACTTTAATAGTTTCGTAAATAAACCCTTTCTTCAAAAACACGCTGCAGTGCAGTTAATAAAGCGTTAGGTGGGAAGCATCCGTATGAATCGTTACAGCTCAACAGTTTTCCACTATTTTGATTTTTATTTTTCGTATGTACCTTTTTAGAAGGAAAAGTGAGTAAATATAAATTGACGTTTTCAGAGTAAATGTTAGATATCTCTCTCTCTCTTCTCTCTCTCTCTCTCTCTCTCTGTGTGTGTTGGTGTGTGTGTGTGTGTGTGTGTTGTATACACATACCCACACACAAACTTGAAATTTGTTGTTTTCAAGAACGCATCACACATTTGTCGTTTTTATCCGGTTATGAAATATATGGTCACAAGACAGATATATTGCCCGCTATCTGAGTGCTATGAGCATAGGCAGTAGGTGCTGAGTAAACAAGAATCGACCTTAATGGCTCTGACTGCGCAAAATAACCGCACGCATGAGAGATACTTGAAGACCTATTACCTCATGTCAATCTTTCCTCATCCTGAATTTCCCATGATTTCTTCCTGATTCAATATGTTAGGAATGAAGACTAATTTAAAATATCAAAATGCGAGCGTAACTCATTGTTTTACTTTATGCTACACATATACGTAAACAAGAATAGCATAATTGTTGAATAGTTGAATATTTTTTTCTTATTCTTACTGGGCTTTATGTCTCGTCAACAGCGAGGTTATTATACTGTTACAACAACTTCACACAAGGACAGGAACTAAGGAAAGAGTCGGCCATGGCCTATGTTACGTACTCGCCTGGAGCGATTACGGGAAACCACGGAGAACCGAAATCAGGACAGCCAGAGCCGGGGATTGCTACGCAAATATTTTGAATAATGTAAAATTTAAGATAACATTGCTTTCTCTCTCTCTCTCTCGCCATTTTATGAAAAGCAAATTAAAGTAACAACAAAATACACAAATTCCACGTAATCGTATATTTTTTAAAGTGCATTGCTTATATAGACGGATACTATCAGTGATTACCACGATGCTTCAGTTGTGTTACGAAAATTATTAATTTCTACAAAAGAAGCGATGCATTCGCTTAACGTCTCGTCCACAACGATACCATTTGAGACAGGACGTATGGTTCATACCGACAAGAAGCGAGGAAGTAAGCGGCCACCATGTTTTGCTATAGGCTGTACCCGGTAAAATAAACACTTTTGAAGACCGCTTCGTCTAGGATCGTAATGACACTGTTTTTATTAATTTTAACTTTTGAGTACGTTTCAATCCGATAGTATTTGATTATTACTTACGGTGTTATGATTATATTTAATAGCCAGTAATGTACACATTGTTAAAATCGAAAATGCATTTGTCTGGAACTGAAGTATTTTCTGAATTTAGGTTCGACAATACGCGGTTGGTATAAATTCCGGTACCATAACACGATGTGTGGTAGTTTGTTTTGAATAGTTCAGTTTTATGTCAAACTAGCAGCGCACCCGCGGCTTTGCTCGCGTGTGTGAATCATAGCTAGAGATGATGGTTTATCGCGGGAAATCTTGACTATTTGCTGGGCTTCAACGCACGTTTAGCTTATGAAAAGATATTGGCTTTCGCTTGTACGCAGAGCTGTTACCCTATTTGACTGAGCCAATAAGAATCCCGCTATTGTGATATTTGATGCCTGTTATTGGTCTGCAGACATCCTTTGTTGTGTCAAACGTACATAAGCAATCCATACATTTCGCAAGAAACTACAGTGTTTTCAAGGTTATGTTGGGCCAAAATATTTTCAAGATATGCCATCATCTCTACTCATAGTAGATAGCCTAGTATTTGTTTTAATTGAAAGACATATTTGTACAACAGGTCGGCAGTTCAGTCATCAAGTGTTAGAATGGCCAAGAAGCTAGTTGAGCTAACTCTACAGCAGGATAAGTAGCTATAACTGTCCACGTGAAAAGCAGTCTTAAGTTTGTCCCTTCCACTAACGGCGACTCCACCTGGGCATTATTTATAGTTACAGCAAAGTTGACGTTGTGGGGTATTTATACACTCTTAAATTTAAGACGGTAATCGAATGAAATACGTAGTTTACGTGGTATTAAAACTGATTTCCCCCGAGCACAACCGATGATGGCGGTGCCCTCAAAAACATACCTGTTTTTCAAAACCTTCATTTGGAAGTTAAGTGCCATTAGGATAATATGTCGCAGAAATATAAATGTATATGGTGCCCCAATCTTGAGGTTAATGAGATGGTATATGTGGGCTGACGCTATCGAGGAACTTTATTGGATAGTGGACTGTAAAACCAATTTTTACCATTTGAACGGCTTCATCCAAATTGCATTATATTCATCTGTCTTGCAGTTTTTGTGTGTCAGAATGAAAATTTGCCCAGCCTTAATGGAATTTGAGCCAAGAACCTCCGAAACAACAGAAACAAATGTACCACATAACGTCAAAGTTATTCATAAACGCTAGTTTAAAAAATTAAACATTAATTTCCTAGACTCCTTACACTCCTAGGGGTTGTAAAACAACATGTGCCGATATAAGCGTAGAATGAAACTCCTGTATAATTTATTTTTCGTTGGTTGTACTTGCTTTTCGAATCGCCTACCTTGACAGTTTACATACTGAGTTTTCTTCTTAACAACTAAGTTACCTTATAAAATAAAAAAAACTTTCACAATTTTTTTAGGTACTTACGTAAGCATCTTTCTGACGCGAACGACACCTCGATATCTCTACTGGTTAGATAAATATCATCGGCTAACAGAAAACAAATTTTATGCCTTTTCACCCCTTTAATTTGACATCTTAAATATTTCTATAAGTATCCAAGTGAAGTAAAAATCATGACGATAGCCCATTCAGTCGAAGAAAAATGGAACATTTATTAAAAAAAAAAAAACACATACCACCCTTTTAGAATACTGGGAGTTCGACAATTCAAGTCTTTTCACTTTCTGAGAGATTGAATTTCAGAAAACTCTTTAATCACATTTAAGATTATAATTTACTGGTGTCTCTTGGACGTGAAAAACACAATAGCCCACTGGATTATAGATATATACACGATTAATTAAAAACACATGTCATCGCTTCTCAATCATTTTCACCTCCTTAGGTGGGAAATATCGGAAACTCGTGAAATTACTTTTCAGGTATTTGAGTAAGTATCAATATTAAACAAAAATCACGTCGATACATAAAAGATCAACAGCGTCGATATATATCGATTGTGAATCAAAAAAAAAAAACACTGTACCCTTTTTTACCTCTTTGGGGCCGAATTCGGGAAAAAAAATATTTAAATTATATTTTGAATATTAACATAAATCTAAACCAAAGAGCACTTACATGACTCGATTGGTTCGATAGATATAGAGGAATAATCGAAAACACAGTTCACGTATATTCACCCCCTTAATTATCAAATTTCTAAACGTCTTAGAGTCAGGTGCTAGTCATTTGTATACTTATCTAAATGAAGTAAAAATCATGACGATAACCAATTCTGTTCTAGCTACATAGAGAATTTATTTAAAAAAAAAAACGTATTTTTCCCCTTTTTCTGCTTGGGGATCGAACTTTAAAAAAAATCCTAAAACTAGTTTTTTTTGGGTATTTACGTAAGAATTATTTTGAAATGAAAACCAAATATTTATCCTGAAAGGTTCGGTAGATATCGATAATTAATCGAAAACACATTTAAGGTATTTTCATCCACTTAATTGTTGAATTTTAAAGAATCCTTAAACTGGTTAATAATATGCATTTTATGTGTCTACCATTGAAGTAAAAATCTCGATGACAGGCTGTCACTTTCGATCTCTATCGACGTTTATTTGAAAATTAATTTCACCCATTTTCAGCCTGTTGTAGTTCTGAAACGTTATTTTAAAATTACAATGGTTAAATGAAGCCGCTTCATGAGTTATTTTTCCTTTCGAAATTGCTCAAGATTCTTTCGCAGCACCGCCAGAGTTTTTCGTCTGTGTGCACACAACGTCCGTCGAAACAATGTTTCTAATTAGCTGTATTTTGCGCATACGTATCTTAGAAAGGCGATAGTTAGGATAACGTACATGTGCTCAACTCATGTCTCTTCATATTTTTTATTACTTTTGTTTAATGAGATGTTACATAGAAATTAATAATTATTATCTGTACTGCACTTCGGAATACATTGTCAAAAATGTGTACGTTATAATTATCGTGAAACTAAATGTAAGTTAATTACAAAACCGTACTATTTACGGTATATTATAGAAACTTATTGTTATATGGGCCTGCGTGCGTGCAATATTTTTGGCGCTGCCACAGTCAGAAACCATTAAACTTATTTAGCAGTAACTTTAAAAATACAAATTATTTTTGTTAACCTCTGCAGACAGTGTGGCGTTGTACACTGACGTCACTTTTTTGCGAGTATTTAAATTGTACAACGGAATAGCTATCTAAAAAGCAACATAAAATCTTGATTTCTTCAAAAAATATATGGAGTAATTTTGCTTTAAAAGTAAACAATCTTTCAATAACTCCTACGTGACGGTTTTACGATATCTGCTCCCCTTTAGTCTTTAAAATCTATATTCTCTAAATGACGATAAATATAAAACATTGTCCTTAACCGTCAAACATCCTGCTAAGGTCACGGATCCCTATTCATGTTATATACTGTAAGTAAGTTTTATTTTTTAAATCTTGAAAAGGGAGCAGATATCGTAAAACCGTCACGTAGAAATGTCGGAAAATATTTATGTAGCCTAATTTTTTTCTAAACGTAAGTTTTTATAATGTCGGCTAACTATTGACTTTAAAAAATACTAAGTCGATAAATAGCCAAAATTATAGAAGTTTAGGTTGTGAAAAAATTAGGCTACGTAGCATAAACAATTTCCAACATTTCTGTGTGACGGTTTTGCGATATTTGTTCTCTTTTCAAAATTTAAAAAATCAAACTCGCATAAACAGCATAAATAGGAGCCCGTGGCCTTGAGGTTAATATTGTAAAACGGGTTTGAAAGAAACTGTGTATTCGCATTGGAGAGTTTGGCACAGGGAAAAATGCTGCAGCTAGTTACGATTCTATCGCTAACAAGTCAAATTAAATACGAGACCGTATTAAAATTAAATATAACTAGGCTTGGTAAAGAGAGAAGATATTTAGTTTAATTTCACAATGGAAAATAAACAAAGTTTGGTGCACCAACCTCACGAAAGCTCTGCGATTGGTCAGTTTACAGCGCTTATCGATACCAGAGCGACGAGAGGCAGGAATTGTCCCTTGCCAAACTTTTAAGATAGATCTTTCTAGCGTGAAGTAGAATTAACCTCACTTCTGTTGACCCTGTCAGGGGAGGGAACAGCCAACGAGAGGGGTGGTCGAGGCACAGCAAACACGTCGGCGTATCTTCGTCTGGCTTGCTCTGTCGGCAATTACGGCCGTTTGTTCGCTGTGCCGCAACGTCATCTCAATCTGCCGGCAGCGGGTATGTAAATAACACTATTGATTCCCCGAACAAACAACGCAGACGTGGCGCCTGGCCCTCTCGTAGCCACTTCCTCTCACCGCCACTCCCTCCCAACACTGCTGGTTTAAACAAGTTAGCCTCTGCTTCGTCGCCTTCTAAGTTAACTCCCAAGTTGTCCCAGTGGAATGACGGGAAGTTAGAACTTAAGATATCCGTACTTTGTCAGAAAACTACTACCCTTCAACTGTGACAGCTGGAGGTATAAATGTCAGCGTGGGTTTCTCCTCCAAGCTTTATTTATTACACATTTGACACAGCCCAAACGATTGTATTACGCAAAGCATGTATTAAAATCACCTCCTCCCTTTCTTCTGAACTGATCATCCATATACTTTGAACTCGCAGTCGACTATCACCGGGTTCGATTCCCAGCTACAACCATCCTGATTTTGTTTTTCCGTGGTCTCCCGAAATCGCTTCGGATGAATGCTGGAATAGTTACTTAACAATGGCCATGGCCGATTCCTGTCTCAGTTGTGTGTCATCGACTCTAATGACCTCGCAGTCGGTGAGAGAAAAACCCACTCCCCTTTATTTAACAATCCATGGTCGTATTAATTAATCTAAGATCCTTGTAATTCAGTTAATCAATAGAGCCCAATATTTGCAAGCACTGCATATTTGTAATGGCTAATATACAATACAGTCTCGATGTATTTTTCCCAATTTTTACGTTCTCACGGTCATAACAGATACATGGTGATATATTATGTATAGTTAATAGATAAGGTATTTAATTCATTACTAAAACTGACAGAACCACTGAGAAAATGTGAGGTTCTGTTGGTCATCAATGATCAGAGAAGATTTGAGAATGCCTTTTACTCAAATTAAGAATAAGATATTTTAATAAAATAAAATTTTTATGCAACTCTGCCAACGATCTTCCTTTCACCAATGCAGATCAAATTTCTTTAGTCGTGTCCGCTGTCAGTAACGACATCTCTACAAATCAACGTACATAAAATTATAGCAATGACTAAAGAAGCACTGGTATTTTTACTTGTCAGCGAGAGATGCTGGCACTTGTATTAGGGCTTGTAGTCCGGTACACAGTAGAGTACTACTTATATATATATATATATATAGAGAGAGAGAGAGAGAGAGAGAGAAAGAGAGAGAGAGAGACTGAACTGAAACATATGATCCAACTCAATTCGTAAGGGAGGTAGCCCCATTAAGTATGATATTATAAATGTATATTTTCGCAAGATATTTTGACGACATTGCGTTAAACCACTAAATACTGTTGGTTCCATAACATTTGTGTTTTAGTCGGTATGTTAAAGAGTCAGTGTACCTGGCGCGTGAGACGTGCAGCGTGGTATGGGAAGTATTTTTTAATGTATAAGTATTAAACATGATTACCAATCTCCTCAACAGTGCTAATAATGACTTTTTCACGTTGTTGTTTCTGAGAAAATATCAACCGTAATCATAAAAAAAATCATAGAAACCTGCATTGAACTTTACCACATACTTTCCACAAGTAAAATAACAGGGTCATCGCTTGAAGTCCCGTTCAAAAACACTTCCTACGAAAACACTGCACTCTAATTTAGCACTCCGTGCCTAGAGACGATGAGGCGTTTGACGGAAGTGTTATATTCGACTTATAGCCTTCTCGATTTCCGTACTTCTAACGTAAAAAAATCTAAGGTCCAATAACTGTTGAAAACCTTCCATCGCGTTTCTGCTATATATTGCCTGTATTTACCAGGCACTTTCGTCGTAACCGCTGAAATGTTTGGGTTCGTTTTTAAAGGAAAGCGTATATGTTAGACACTTGCACAAACAGTAACTTTCTATACCGTTGGACGTAATGGGTACGATGACCGCATCAAACTACCATTGCACACGGCGTTATACAGTTGTCTGCAATTAGAGGGTGGCTACCCGTTTTGGTTGTAAGTTGTCCAACAGTTTTACCACAGACATTTACATTTGTTTTTCACTCGGTAACGCTAAAATATGTATGAAATTTCGTGTTTTTTATACATTAAAAACATTTATTAATTACAAACACATATTTAAAGGACGATTGTCTCCCTTACGAGTTAATCTAGGCAAATTTCAATACGTAACTGTCATCATTTTCAATAATGATTCACCTCCCAAAATAGTTCGGACGAGTTTCCAGAACGCCTGTATCTGCGTATTCTCGTAGACATCGTATTCTATCATTTGAACGAGCATCGTACGTGTAAATCCCATAACAGTCGTAGTATAAGAGAAACTGCTACTTGAAAGTAGCTTTTTTATCTTTGTTCCTTGCCAGGCATTCGCCTTTAAGGCCACGGGTTCCTATTTATTATGTTTTTTTTCTAGTTTTGTTTTTTAAATCTTTACTGGAAATAGATATTACAAAACCGTTACATAGAATTCTTGGAAATTGTTCGTACTATATGTAGCTTAATTTTTCAAAACATATGTTTAAATAATTTTGGCTAATTATCGACTTAATAACATTTTCGTAAAGACAATAATTAGCAAAAATTATAAAAAAGTATGTTGTGCAAAAATTGAGCTACATAGTACAAACAACTTCCAACATTTCTATGTAATGGTTTTGCGATATTTACCTCCTTTCAGGATTTTAAAAATTAAACTTAATAAAGCAACATAAATAGGAACCCGTGGTCCTAAGACTTACTTGTCATACGCATTTATCTCTCCCCAAGACGAAGGTCGTCGGCGGACAAGGGACAGACGCGACCCAGTACGCAATTCCCTGTATTCTGCCTAAGTGTCGGTAAAAATAAGTTCTATCACTGGAACTTCTGCACAGCCCACTCCTCTATTTTAATTGTGATGGGGAGGAGCATGGATAACATAAGATCTAAGCATTTAGTGCCAGACAATAGATTAAATAAATATAACGTTTCTGAGTATTTTTTAAAATATTTCTGTATATGTAAAGTATTTAAAACTCGTCAGTGTATTTAAAATATATAAGGATTTTGCAAAATTTTCTAAATATATATATATAAACATTAAAAATAAAATGTTTAACTTTAAACTAAAAAAAAAATTTAATCCTAACTTGAACCTGGCTACGCCCAGAAAATCTTGCCTGTCTCCCAAACTAATCCGTTTTTGTGAACATACGCTATTGCGAGCAAGTGTTGCTATCACTAATCGTTCAAATATCACACACACACATACACAAAATACGCCGTAAGTCAAGGTGACACTTGGGATACTTAAAAGCAATTTTATTTTTTTTTTGTCATCTTGGAACAATAATTATTACCACTGAATGTGGATTGGGATTAAAAATTTGGACTTTGTCTTTCTTTCTTTTTTAATTATTTCATTATTTAGACTTTAATCACAAGAAAATTTCTGTATTCAGGACTAACACGTGTAGGAAAAATATTTTTCTGAACGATCCCAAGTGTGTATGTATGCGGTTAGGTGAACAACAAATACTATCCTTGAAAAGGAATGACAGACAACTATTACGCCAACCACAAAATAAACACTTAAATGGTAGTGGAGAGAACTGACATTACTTTGAGACCACATTTCTCCAGGTTCCTTCACTTAACTTAACGATCTCATGCCCATATAAAGTGCCCTAATACATAGTCAATAGTTTAGTTATGTTTTAACATGATAGAAACTTTGTTAATTATCATATACCCTAGAGCGTTTCAATAGACATACACTACTAACTTCATCATTAGAAAATTATTAGTTGGCTACCCAGTTTAAATTAATCGCGCTAATTCTAACTAGTTAAGATGAATCCGACCACACGCTTTCATTCTATATTTTCGAGACGAAAAATTTACATTTACTCAGACAATCTTACACAAGCCATGTTAGCCCATACAAAGAGAGAGCAAGACGTTAGTTTTAAACTATTATTTTAATTATTGATACCTGTTTACGGTAGTAACTGTTATGAAAGTAAGTACTGTTTGGTACAAGTGTTATCAAAATAAGTAGCATTAACTATGTTAATGTCATCCGAGCGAACATTTCAGTCCAGATAACTTTTCTAAACCAACATATTTTAACTGTGATTTAATTTAGAACATTACAAACTTTTATTACTATCCAAGATTTGCGAGTGTTTGAAGTAAAATATGTCTCAATGAAAAGTTTTAATATCACTGCTTCGCGGTAAACAGTATATCAAGTAATTGCTGGCGAGAGAAGTTCTTTTGAATAAAAAACTGTTCTAATAAAAGTAGCGATCTCACCTAAACGTCATTTTTCTTTGGAAGAATTGTGGTACTTTCAAGCACTCTCTGTAATGTTATACGAAAAAAAGATATCGCAAAATGCATCATAGCAAAAGGACAGGAAATTCTAAAACTCTGTAAAGAAATCGAAAAATTTATGAAAGTTTGTTATTTTAGTTTTCAACGCCACTCTCTTTAAACATATAACTGTTAGCTTGTATTAATATTCATATTCTTGAGCACATATTTATAAGCTGAATAGTTTTGATACAAGAAACTAAAATGTTATCTTAATACAGTAAAGGTCCCGCAATATGTCGGTATATAAAGCTATGGAGACAAAACGTTTACAGTACAAAAAGTGAAATAATATTCAACGCTAAGTTACGGCACGAACACAGTTTCGTTGCTACAAACAGAATAGTCTCGAGCCCGGGGGTACTATTCAGAGTAACAGTCTGTCTGTCTGTATGTATGCATGCAGTATGTATATGTATATATGTGTGTATGCATGTATGTAGGTATGTATGTATGTATGCATGCACGTATGTTTGTATGTGTGTAAATATGCATGTATGTTTGTAATGTGTATATATGTATGTACGTGTGTATGTATGTATGACGCGGATTTGGGCTCCCTGTCTACGTTTGAAATGTGATGCAGCGAGTTACGATTGTTCCTGTGTAAGCTATGTTTGTGCATGTGAGCACGTCAGTTGAGCTTTAAGGATATCGCTGACAGGAATATGAAATACAGTATCACCAGCCACTTAACTAACGTGCAGTGCTTTCCTCCTGTTCTTTTCTTCCTATGACACTTTAAGCGGCGACCATACCAGTGTATTTCTGGACAATGTGGCTGACAGTACAACGCAAGTTTCTATCTTCGTGTTTTTAGAATTCGTGTGATATTTTTCCACATATTTTTAGAAATTTTCGAATGCTGTAAAAAATGTTTCTAATAAGCATATTGAAGTTAAACTTATACCGACATACTTTAAGTTTGTGTTCTTTTCACAAATAAACAAATGAAATAGCCTTTAAGTGATTTCGTACAAAATAAAAAAAGAAAAAATCGTAACGCAATACCTTACAGACGTAGAGGAATGCTAAAAACTTATGAGTTTCGTTTACATACTGTTACTTTCAGCTCAGAACAATTTTTCGTTGATTCATAGTAAAATAACCACTGGCACTGAGCGTATTCTCACAGCTTCCATTAAACACTGCTTTGTACAAGTCAGTGACTTTGTATGTAGATATATACACTTAATGCCCGAATATCGGGGAGTGGTAGGTATATTCACGTACAAAATTCGAAACTAAAATTGGATTTGGCAAATCATCAGAGTACACTGCACGGCCTGAAAAATTAGATTCCACTAATTGCTTTGTTACTGTTTTACTTGTATTAGGCCACAGATCTTTAGAATTTATCTAAATCAAACAATAAGGCGCTGATGTTATTATCTTTA